>PVLA01005874.1:0-136133 GCA_004027455.1 Hydrochoerus hydrochaeris
ATGTAAAGATAGAAATAACAACTTTAGTAAAGGAGTTGTTGAATGCAGCTAAAGAAGAACTAGAGAAAAAAGTACATGAGCATGGGAAACTGATTGAAACTTTGAATGAACAATATAGAAAACAAGCAGAATTCATGAAACAAACTCAAAGAGACATCCAAGAAACAAAAAATTCTATTGAAAGCGTGCAAAACTGCCTTAGGAAGCTGAGGATAGGATTTTGGACCTTGAGGACAGGATCACAGTTAGTGATCAGGAAAGGACAGAACTTTTAAAAATAACAAAGCAGCATGAAATGACAATCCAGAAGCTTCATGATGATGCCAAGAGCAACAATATAAGAATAATGGGCATTAGTGAAGATATAGGAGTCCAGGCAAATAACATATGTAGAGTATTTACAGAGATAATAGCAGAAAATTTCCCAAACATGGGGAAAGAATCTGATATGCAGATAAGTGAGATATATAGAACACCAAATAGTCACAATCAACATAAATCCACACCCAGACACATAATAATTAAGATCTCAGACATACAGCATAAAAACAGAATATTAAAAGCTGCCAGAGATAAGACACAACTCACCTATCAAGGAAAGCCCATTAGAATCATGGCAGACTTTTCAGTATGAACCCTCAAGTCAAGAAGAGCTTGGAGTGAGGTATTTCAAGCCCTGAAAGAAAACAATCTTCAACCCAGACTGATGTACCCAGCAAAACTTTCATTCAAATTTAATGGAGAAACAAGATACTTCCATGACAAAAAACAACTGAAGAAATTCATGTCCACCAAACCAACCCTAGAAAGAGTACTGAAAGACATACTAGACAGAGATAAAAATGACCACAATCCCCAAGACAACAACAGAAAGAAACTACCAGGTAGGATAAGCAAATAAATAAGAGGAAAAGCAGAAAGAAACAACTGGAACATAACATGTGAAAGTCGAGCCAGTACATGGAAATCCATATGGAGAATTCTCAGAAGACTAGGATTGGAAGCCCCATTCAATCCAGCTATCCCCCTCCTGGGTATTTTCCCCAAGGAACTGAAGAGGTCATAGCACAGTGATATATGTGAACCCATGTTCATATCTGCACAACTTGTGATAGCTAAATCCTGGAAACAACCAAGATGCCCATCAACTGCAGAATGGATGAAAAAGATGTGGCATTTTTATACAATGGAATATTACTCAGCTATAAAAAAGGATGACCTTGAGGCCTTCATAGGCAAATGGAGACAACTTGAGACTATCCTCATTAGTGAAATAAATAAGAATCCTATTTATAAATATCATATTGTGTCTCTAGTGTAAAAAGTAAATAAGAACTACAAGAGTAATAAAACCAAAATGTGTAATTGCTATTGTAAAAAAGAGAGGAAAAGAAAGTGCTCTAAGGGATATAACTGCATGTATGTTTGAGTATGTAAAATAGATGACCATATTGCTGAATCTTTGTTGGATCTTTGAGCAGAACTGTTTGTAGTCTGACTGTTTGAATATTTACTATGTACCCTTTAACTTTGTAACTTGAACAACTACATCCAGGATGACAGTACGTAATTTATAAATTACTGATTTCTTAGTGGGGCTTTTTCTCATTTTCCTTTTTTTTTCTTTCTTTTAGAATTCTGTGTTGGTGCTACCCTTTTTTCTGTATTGTTTTTTTCTCTTCTCTTTCAATTAAAAAATGTATAATTGCTATTGTAAAAAAAGAGGAAATAGGAAGTGCTATAAAAGATATAGCTGCATGTATGTTTAGGTGTGTGGGACTGATGACCATATTTCTAGGTTCTTGTTGGATTATTGAACAGATCTGTTTGTACTCTCACTGCTTGAGTGTCCATTTAGTGTGCTTTAATTCTGTAACTTGAACAACTATTTCTAAAAGAGCAATATGTAATTTATCAGCTAGTGATTTCTTACTGTTTATGTTTTTTTGAAATTCTGTAATATTTCTCTCCTTTTTCTGTTTTATCCCTTTAAATAAAAAATTAAAAAAAAAGAAACCAGCTGTGTCTGTGCATCTAAATATCTTTGCTTTCTTTAAATTTAAATTTCTTGATATTCAGTTCTAAGAGCAGCACTTTACTATGGTTTTCACTTCTCCAAGGGCCCAAGAGCTTTCTCAAGTTCTAGTTTCTGGGTCCCTCACACTCTTTTTACTCCTCTTTCAATCACTGTAGCGATGGAGGCATGCAGTGGTGATGATGCTGACACCTGCTCTTTGGGAGGCAGTCACAGCAGCCTTGAGGCCAGAGGCCCTGGCCCAGGCTCCCAGACACAGCATGGTGGACTCTGCACACATGGCATTTAGTGGAGGGGGTCAGGGGGGCTTGCCCTTCAGCTCCTGCACAATGTCTAGCTTGGGTACCCACAGCTTCATTGTGAGCATTCCAGTCCCTTCCCATATAGTCCAGTCCACTTGCAGAAGGCCAGCCCTGGGCTCCAGGGATAGCCAGCAGTGTTGGAGATTTCCGAAAGTTGGGCCTGACTGCATTGCATCCCATGGAGCCCCATGGAAATAAACAGGAAGTCAATTTGGTGCTGCAGCTCATCACTGATGCACTCTTGCCAAGTCCATGTGCCATCAGGCCCTCTTTGATGGCCTCCATGTGCCCATTGATCACGTCTTCTGCTGCCCCTGGAGGATCCAGCCTCACTCAGGAGCCCCAGTGAGCTTGGAAGGTGCAGGGGGACAGGCAGACAATGTGGGCCACCAGGAGGTTGGGGAAGGTCTTCCTTAACAGATGAGTCACCTTGGCAGCTGTAACTCCTCAGTCAACCGCAGAGCCCTGAATCACCCTTGGGCACTCTGCAGAGGATGGCAAAGATCAGGACTCGGCTCAGGCCCTCATCCACCGGGGGCTACAACATCTCTTGTAGCTGGGCATACCATACCTGGAGGCTGGTAGCATTTGTCAGAACACCCTGATGGAGATAAGCAGACTAGGTGAGAGGCACTGAGGGTGGCCGCAGTTGCAGGTCCACAGCAGTGGGGGAGGCAGCTGACCTGTAGAACAGAGTGGGCTATGGGGTGAAGGCCGGCAGGCACCGGGCTGTCTACTGGTTGGAATGTGGGTTTGTGGGGTATCTGCTGTGTGCTCAGCTCTGCCTTCCAAAGACCTCTGAGCTCCAAGCTCCAGTTGCCGCCATCTCCCACTCAGTCTCCCAAGGCCTGCATCACAATCTGGTTTTTAACTGATGTCTAAAAACATACAACTGTACATATGCCTATAGGACACTGTGGTATTTTGATACATGTATACATCATGCAACATCTAAATCATGGCTGTATCTAAAACATGTCTATGTCCTCAAACATCATTTCTTTGTGGAATAGTTGTTCAGAATCCTTTATTCTAGCTTTTTGAAAAGTGCATTTCAATGGTGGTACCTAGAGTTTTTATTCCTGTGTAACACAACTTAATACCCATGGACCAACTTTTCCATACCCAGTCTCTCCCAGCCACTAGCAATCACCATTCCACCCTTAATTTTGACGAGATCAGCTTTTTAGATTCCACATACTGCACCTGCCTTTCTGTGCCTGGGTTATTTTACTTAATGTTCTCTAGTTCCATTCACATTGTCATAAATAACCGGGTTTAGTTCCTTTTTATAGTTGTATATTTTCCATCGTGTGTAAGTACCATGCTCCATGAGTTCATCAGTTGACAAACACTGGGTTGATTCCATTTCTTGGCTGTTGTGAATGGTGTGGTCTTTCTTTTCAGGTTTCTGGTGATGCTGTAAGTCACACTAAATGGAAGTAGATGAATACTCTTTCTCCAGGTCTGCTTGGGAGGGTAGCAATGGCCGGGGAAGGGGTGGGCACCAGCCTGCAGCCTCATTGTGTGTGGTGTGTTCCAGAAGGCATGAGAAAGCATAGCAGAATCCCTCCTGGTGCTCTGAAGCATTCAGAGGTGGCTGGGCAAGAGTCACCCCGCCCAGCAAAGCCCAGCATCAGAACCAAGAAGCAGCAGAAAAACTGACCTGGACAGTCACAGAGCTGTCCATGACCAGTTCATGAGGACAACTGAGCCAGGGTCCAGCAGAGCCCGCCCCTGTTGGCCATGGCTCTTGTTCCCAATGTCCCTAACAGAAAGAGGTGCTGTACTCATAGACTGACTGAGTTTAAATTCTGAGTTTTCTATGTTTAAATATAAAATTGAGTTAGCTTAGACTTAAAACACATATTATACACCAACACTTTGCCTGGGAATTCTGCCAAACAAAAAACTTTAATGATATCTAAAATCAAGTATTTGAAATCATGTGAGATGAAAACTAGCATGGGTAACAAAGCAAAATTTTAAAACACCTGTTCTCTAAAAATCTCCATAAATTGATATGGACTAGCAGGTGCCACAGTCAATTGATAAACAGTTATTCACCAGAAATGCAACCACTCATTGGAATGGCAACTGGGTGGAAATTTGGCCAGAGTTGGCAGTATCCAGAGAAGCCAGTGGCCGGATGTATTTTCAGTGGTACAGCAATGTGTGGCTGCTGCTATGGCTGATGCTCACCTAGGTGACGCTGGGAGACCTCAGGGTCTCAGTGCCTGCTGTATGTTACTGTTTTCATTGTCCTTGGGTTTGCAAGAGCGCCTTAAAACATGAGGCTCAGCCACAGGCAGAGAGTCCATTCTCACTTAGGAGCCCCAGTGACCATGGAAGGTGTAGGGTGACAAGCAGATATTGCAGGGCATGAGGAGGCTGGGGGGGGGTTGAATCCCCTCCACAGCTGTAACTCCTCAGTCAACTGCAGAGCCCCGGATCTGTCAGTGGGAGGAAAGACCTAGAGTTGGCCTCGGCATGATTCAGAGAAAATGACAGAGAAGTGGAGAGGAGGCCTAGGGCGTGGTGCTGCCTCCCTCTGAAGCTCTGTAGGGGCCACAGCCAAGCACCCCCCAGCAGGAAGGAGGCTGAGAAGGTACCTAAGCCTAGAAACTGAAGGGATCAGAAAACAGATAGAGGTCTCAGGGAGAGTTGAAATCAGACCAGTATTAGACTGAGGGTTGGAACAGAGGGTGGAGTCATCTCAATTCAAAGACAAGGTGCAGAAAAACAGCAGAACTCTGGGAAGATGATTCACTTTTTAAATAATTATATCCTTTGAAGGTAGAAAGAGCCTAGATTGAAAGTCCCAGTGGGTAATCTAAAGAAATGGTTTAGACTCACACCTGCATAGTTCTTCTGTTACTTGTAGTCTCCACATTATTGTGACAATCATGCCCATCTATGCCCCGTGTGGCAATGTGGAGAGCCCTAGCTAAGATTCCATGGACCTGGAAAATCCACTCACTTCTCTGGGTCTGACTGAGTTGGCTGTAAAACAATATTAGCAACACCTTAAATATGTTTGTGAGCATTGAGTGAAATAAACTGTTCCAGGGAATTTTTAAAAATTAAATAAATGGGAAAAATCATTTGAAAGAAAGAATTATAATTATGTGTTATACAAGCTATAGGAGAG
Source organism: Hydrochoerus hydrochaeris (assembly GCA_004027455.1). NCBI lineage: Eukaryota > Metazoa > Chordata > Mammalia > Rodentia > Hydrochaeridae > Hydrochoerus > Hydrochoerus hydrochaeris. Next base: position 5,489 of record PVLA01005874.1, read on the forward strand.
GCCGTTATGCAGTGATACTGTACTAAACACAACTTTCAAATTTATTTTGCATGCCATTTAGCTTTTCTCTCTTGTGTCAGATGTCAGTAGGGGCCTCTGAGGCCAAGTTTCAAAACCAAAGAAAGACATCAATGAAATGTCTGATAAACTGTAAGCCCTACCCAGTCTCCAGATAAGATATTTACATTTCCACTTACTGTTGACACCAAGAATAAATACTAATGTAAGACTGGATGGTGAGGGAAACATGTTTTAAGAGGAAAAAAAGCTTACCAAGTCTTGATAACAAGGTACATGTGCCACATTTCCACTTTCCCAGAGCTACAGAGGTTCTATTGCTATTCATTACCATTGATTTCTTGCTAAGCTATCTCAATAATCCTATCACAGTTTCACCTCTCTTTAATATTTTGTCAGTAGTTAGTATCTTTATATTTTGAACTACAATGTTTGAAAGAAATTTTTTTTTTTTTTTGGTCCCAAGAACTGAACTCACAACCTCGCTCTTGCCAGGCAGGCACTATGCCTCTGAGCTATATCCCCAGCTGTCTGAAACAATCTTGATGACATATTTGCTCAGGAGTTTTAGTGTGATAACCTTATTTTCAAGTAAGGGGGACTTGTATTCAAATAGGGGATCTGAGAGCTGAAGTACAAACAGTCAAAATGCCAAACAGAACAAAAGGAAATGTTTACTGATTAAAATAAAATTAGTTTTTAAAGTCCTGGGGTAACCTGAATGAAAAAAATTATAAAGGTGACACCAGGGGGAGATCTGAAGACAGGACCAGGAACCCTAGCAAAATTTTTGAAAAGTTAAGACTGTAATAGTGGAGTGAAGCCCAGTAGAGAAGCTTAAAATATAGGATCAAACTCTTAGAATCCTCTTATGTAGTATGCATCATGTAGCTGTACCATTTTATCAGAAATTATTGTAATGTGAAGACTATGCTAGCATTTTAGAAAATCTGAAAACTGAAAGCAGACAGCCACAATTGTACCACCTAAGTATCACTGTTAAAATGCTTCCCTCTTCCCTTCTGCCTTTGTCTACATGGGAGAGCAGAATTGCTGCCCCAAAACATGATATGCTATGGAGCTGGAGGTAGGTGAGTTAAGGAAGGAGAGTTCTCAGTCCTGTTTCTCCTTGGCTAAAAGCAGGATGTTGATTTAGAAAGACCAAAGGCATCCTTCACCCTTCTACCAGGAAGATTAAAGTTATCCAGGTAAGACAGATTTAGACCCTTCCAGGCCTGGAAGCAGAGAAATCTCCAGCAACAGACTGTACTAAATGATTTTACCTGGCTACTAATTGACCTTGCCCCTAGTTGCAACTCAACGAGTCTTGAAGTCATTGTTTGGGTCCCTCTTCTAAAAGTTTACTGTTCTTGGTTGAACATGCTATAGTAAGTTTCTCTAGGTGTCTTCCGGGTAGGTGTGAAATACTGCCATGAGTCGCTTAAGAGAATTCATCCCGAGAACTGAGTCCCGAGGAGGTTCCATCTTCATGTAATGCATGCACACCATGATGGCACACACAGTGTGGCCTGCCAGTCCTGCAGGACAGCACTGTGCTGAATACTATAGGCAAGTGTGACACAATGGTATCGTGTGTCCATACTTATCTAAACATAGAAGAGGAGCAGTCAAAGTATGCTATCAAAAATTAACAGTGGTGCATCTGAGTACAGCACTTAATGGAAAGGGGCCCGTGGAAAGGGCCCTGTTACAGTCTTCATAATCGTAGCTTTAATGCTTACATTTGGCTTTCTTGCTTTCTTTGCTGTCACATGAACATATTCAGGTTTCTTTATCTTTTTGAGATGTCTTCCTTAGCTCTTTATTTTAAATGGAAAGATTTGATAATCCATGACAAAGAATAAGAGACTGAGTGGCAAAAATGTGTATGGAATACCACTTGCCCCTGAGAAGTTACACATCCTCTTTGTGACTGCCAGCATTGATTTTTGAGACTCTCCTAGTTAGGAAAGTAATTCTACTAACAGCAGAGCTCTTGTGCCCTTCTTTGCATTTCTTTGGCAGCTTTCTCTTTCTCCTAGGATCTTTCCTGTATATCTTAATCTGATGAAAAATTATTTGTATTATTCTATCCTGAGAGTCAGTCATAGCCTCAGCTTTCTAAAGCAATGACTAATAGCAAGCTGTCCACATGGAGGACCAAAGAAGGACTGCTGCAAACCCCTGCTGCAAATCCAGAGTTCAATCTTATCCCTGCTCTTCTATGTCCTAAACTGCCAGATTCTCTTCACTGCCCCTCAGCAGATTGGAGGTTGAAGAACCCTCACCACCACCACCACCACCACCACCACCACCACCACACACACACACACAACTCCCAACTTCCTTGGGGCAAGTTTGGACTTGGCACACCATCAGCTCTCTAAAGAAATCTCCAGTGTGCCAAGTTCCTGCCAGCTTTACAAATGGTAAGAGGTTTCCAGCTCCCTTCTTTGGAAACAAAGCTCCCTCTTTGTCCCACTGTCATTATAAATAATTTGTGCAATAATTTTTCCCAAGCAGAGAGGAAGACAAAACTAAACTAAGCTGTACTGGGAGCTAAGTCAAAAGCAGTAAGCTTACCAGGTCTGCTTTGATTCCTAAATAAATGAAGCCTTGAGCTTCTCCAGTAAATCTAGATTCTGGCCTCCATGACCCCTTCCTTTTGCAACAGGATGGAGAGTGCCATTCAATTCTTACCTGATTCTAATAAAAACTTTACTCCAACTTTTATGATGCTGATATTTGATTACGATGTTTGAGCACATGATAATCATCTGAAAAAAGTCACTTCTTTTCCATAATAATCTGCTAATGTAAATATGTAACCTTTCTAATATTGAGGGCTCTTTCTCTTTTAGATGTCTGTCATGAATTTATTTTGTTTGTTTGTAAGCCAGTCCTGAAATCTGACTGCTGAAACTCCTTGAGAGTGGCCTTTTTAATTTTTCTGAATACTTTTGTCTCTGAATCTTCTGTTTTCAAATCCTGCGTGGTTGGTCTAGCATTTACATTGGGATGTGGGCAGTGATGGGAACTTAGTGTTTTGGGATCTCATGCAAAACTCAGACCAAAATCATTCTGTTGTGTCACCCTGCTAAAATCCAGGTGCAAAACTGGGATTTGTTTTTTTATTCTTTTTTAAAGATTTTATTTAAAGAGGAAAAAAGCAAAACAGAAAAAGAGGTAGAAACAATACAGATTTTCAGAAAAAAATAAACAGTAAGAAATTACTGGTTGATAAATTACATATTGTCTTCTTATATGTAGTTGTTCGAGTTACAAAGTTAAAGCATATAGAGTGGACATTCAAACATTGAGGCTGCAAAGAAGTTCAATGATCCAATTCCAACTTAGCAACATGGTTAGCAAACCTACACACTTAAACATAAATGCAGTTATATCCTTCAGGGCACTTTCTGTTCCTCCTTTTACTTTAAATTTTTTTTTTATTTAAAGAGAAACAAAAGCATGTAAAGGGTAGAGATAATATAGAATTTCAAAAAAAAAATAAACAATAAGAAATCACTAGTTGATAAATTACATATTGTCCTCTTAGAAATAGTTGTTCAAGTTACAAAATTAAAGCATACAAAGTAGATATTCAAACAGTGAGAGTGTAAACAGCTATGCATGCATGAACCTCTACATGTATTTCTATCCTTTCTGTATTAGAGGGAAAAACAAAACTTAGCAAGACAAAACAAAACAAATTCCTATAAAAACATGAAACCAAAAAGTCACATAAAACCACAGTACAAGGTGATCTACAATGATTGCTGTGTTGTTTCTTATTATCTTCAATAGAATTGTCTATATCATCAGGCATAAATGAATATAGCAGTATAATTGAATATAGCAGTACATAATAATATTAGTAAAAATAAAGCATTGTACACAGTATAAAAATTCAAAGGCAGGTAATAATCAAACCAGAGTGGATGTGAATCTTGTCATGTTAAGTGCAGTTGCCTATACTCTCAGACTTGATACTATCAATCATAACAGCTTTGAAAAAATCTATCAATACAAAACAGCAATCTAACAAACCAGATTCGATTACGATCAGTCTTGCTAAAACAGTGTAGGTTTTACAGAGATTTAGATTAACTTAATAGGGAATTAAGGATGATTACCATACTATATCCTGTTATTTTTGGGATTACTGTTTGTGCCCTCAAATCTAGTACAGGTAGAATGAGTGGAACAAAATAGAATACATCTAAGCAGAGTAGTGTGAGTAATGTGGGTTTTAAATCCTGGTGCACTATTAACAATATAGTGTATCAAGGCCATCTATGTTAGAGATTCTAGCCATCCTTCTCTGCTCATTTCTGCTATGCTATTTTTATGCCTTTGTTTGTCTAGTTTTCTCCTTCATTCTACTACCTGCCCTACTCATTGAGGCCTTTCTGCCACTGTTCCTAAAATCCCAGTATTTTTTTTCTTTCTCTCTAGAATGTCCTTCAGTATTCTCTGTAGGGTTGGATTGGTGGTCACAAACTCCCCCGGTTCCTCTTTGTCATGGAAGCATCTTGTTTCTCCATTAATTTCTAGTGACAGTTTTGCAGGGTACATCAATCTGGGCTGGAGGTTATTTTCTTTTAGGGCTTGGAAGACTTTGTTCCAAGCTCTTCTTGATCTGATGGTCTGTGTTGAGAAGTCAGCCGTGATTCTGATGGGCTTACCTTTATAGGTAATCTGTTTCTTTTCTCTGATGGCTTTTAATATTCTGTTTTTATATTGAATTTCTGGTATCTTGATTATTATATGTCTGGGTGTAGCTCTGTTTTGGTTGTAGGTGGCTGGAGTTCTGTATGCCTCCCACAACCGAATGTCATTTTCTTTTCCCATGCTTGGGAAGTTTTCCTTAATTATTTCTGTGAATAGCCTTTGTAATTCACCTGTATGTATTCCTGCTTCTTCATTCACATTTCTTATTCTTAAATTGTGGATTCTCTTGTCATCTTCTAGCCTTTGTATTGTTACTGCCTGTTTCCTTGTTATTTTTAACAGATCTTTCCTTTCATGATCACACATTGCAAACTTGTCTTCAAGTTTTGATAGTCTATCCTTAGTTTCTTTTAAGGCATTTTCCCAGCTTTCAATGGAGTTTTTAATTTCCCGGTAGTCTCTTTGAATCTGCTTCATGTATTCTATATTTTCTTTATATTCTTTATTGAATGTTTCTCTCCTTTTTTGTGTTCCTCCCTTCTTTTGTCTGTATCATCCTGAGAGATGCTTCCTGAGAGCATTTCTTTTATTACTCTACTCATAGCTTGCTTTACCTGATTTAATATTTCAGTTTTGAGCTCGTCTACAAGGTCCCGAAGATATCTCTTAATGTCCATTGAAGCCATGTCTGCTGTTACGTGTTTGCCACCCTCAGTCTTCCTTGTTTTTCCCTCTCCTGGGTCAGGGCTCTCAGGGTTCTGAGCTGGGGGCCTCCTCCTGCCTCTCTCTCCTGTCATGGTCCTGGCTTCCTCCACACAGGTTACAGTGCAGGTCCCAGCCCCTTTCCCTGTTGGTCACATTTCCTCCGAAGCACGCTGGTGAGGGACCTCTGCCTTCTCCTGTCTGTTCTTGTCACTGAGGTGTAAGCAGAGGCTGAGTATGCCTGCTCCTCCCCACCAGGCCAACCAAAGTTCAGGGGCCTTCACCTGGTTAGTGCTTACTAGGTGCAGGGAATCGATTTGGGATGGCTGATTGGGTATCAGCCAGGGGCGTGGCTCAGTCCAAGCAAATCCCATGAATCTGCTCTGAGGAGGGAAGAACCAACTGAAGTCACTGTCGCTCCCAGTTCAGGCTCCTCTTGCCCGATTCCAACATGTTTCCCATTTGGTCGAGCCCTTCCTGTGTGAGGGGGTCTCATTCCCAGCACTGACCGTGGATTAATGAAGGTCCCTTCACTGGCTTTGCTCTCTGTTGGGCTCACCAACCCCTGACTTCAGCACTGCTGTGCTTCCTGTGAGTGGTGGTGGGAAGGAGTTTGAGTGGCTCTGCTGGCTGGTGTGGAGTCAGGCTGTTGCAAACTTGGTGAGTCACCACGAATGAAAATGCTGTGTCCCGTAATTTTTAGCTGTTTCAGTTGTAGTCCCAAAGTATTTGACGAGGTTTTTTAAGTTTTAATTTCTTCCTGTGTCAAGAGGATTTATCTCTCTCCCTCTGTCTGGGTCTCTCCAGGGAGTTTTATTCTGGCATATGAGTTGTTTCTCCTGGAAGGCTTTGTATTTTGTTGCTCACTGATCAGCCATCTTGACTTCTTCCAAAACTGGGATTTGAAGCAAGCACTGTTTCTACCATTCTTTGGTCCCCCTGACTGTCCTAAAGTTAAATGCCGCAATTTCCCGTCTCAGTTTAATTGCTTTCAGACTTTCATTTCTCTTGCTCTGATGGATGGCATCTTCAACAATGCCTCCATTTTCCTTAGGTGACCTTGGGGAAAGAGGTTGGTGGTGAGAAACAGTTGTCTCAGTGTCTCTAAAATCCCAGCATATAAATTGCCATGAAATAAATTTAGATCTGGCAAGAAAAGCAATTCACTATGAATCTTATTTTATGGATAAGTTTTAGCTCAGTGGTAACTAAGAAATCATCTGATCACATCATGCCCCTAGGTTCCAGGCTGTAATTCCTTCTCCTTCCAATACTACAATCATTTGGTTCCTACACACAGGACTTACTCTGTTCCCAATGACCTGCTCCAACACAGAAGGAATCAGGTAGTTTGCAGCCAGCTTCAGCAGTGCATTGTGGGCACTGAGAACTCTTAACGGTGTCCTCCTCCTGCATTACGCCCTGCTTTGTCACTGAATCTTGACTTTGGACCTCTGAACTGCTCCTTTAGAAAATTACCCAGAGCTGCTTTATCTTCAAAGTGGCCTGACCCAAGACCTTAGGAGAGAGTTTTCCTGTCTTTCTTAAATTGGAGCCAACAATTGTGTCATTTACTAATCAGGCTGCTCTGCCAGGTTAAAGGAGTGTTACCACTTCTTCACTGCCAGCATTTGCCTGAGCTATGCCAGGTGAACAGCACACCTGCTCACCCAGGGAAGTTTACCCCAACCCCCACCGGGAACTTCTCATTGTCCAGGCCCTACATTAGAAGTGCTTATTGCACATGTCTTTGTCTTCTGCTGCTGCTACGATTTCAGGGAGGGGATAGGATGGGCCCCCATACAAAGGGCCATTTTAAAGGAATTATGAAGACTTAGTATCCATTCTCCCCACCCCAATTTCTCTTCGTATTTAACTGCTTCATTGCCCATGAACATTTGCTCTTACAACCATGGGCTTGAGGGAACAAAGTATGTTAGGGTATGGACAGAAATGGGGGCCAGATAAAAGACCCCCTGAAACTTAGTGAATGGGACAGACCGCCTAGTTTATCCTTTCCAGGCCAGCTGCTCTCACACCACTGCCTTCTTAGCACAGGTCATCAGCTCAGCCCTATTTTAGTTTAAGCCAAGCCCCTGCTCAGTCCAAGACATCTGTTGAACCATTCCTTCTCAGTACTGGCCTCACACCTTGCCTGGGGCCTCTGCTGCTCCTGATGGGCCCTGCCATGCTCCCATATCCTACTTGACCCACTGGGAAGCGTGACTGTCGTTGCATAATATTCTGAGGTAGGAGTCTGAAGTGGCAGTATGCAGATGCTCATCATTTAATGACAGAGTTCCATTCCTGCGACTAGGTTGTTAAATGAATGCGTCACTAAATGAGGAACTGTATATAGTATGTACATTACTCAGAACAAAGAAATGGTGATCGATAGCACTTAGAAGACCTTGTTCCTGAGATAGATGTGGTGGTACATGCCTGTAATCCTAGCCTTCATGAGGCTGAGGCACAAAGATCACTGTGGGTTCAAAGCCAGCCTAGGCTGCTTAAGCGATCACTGTGCTTAAGATCACTGTGGGTTCAAGGCTAGCCTGTATTATATAGTGGGACCCTGCCTAAAAAAATAGGTCATGTTCCTAATCACTCCCTTCTGCCTCATAACAGGCAAACCATATATTTTTTTGAATATTGAGGCAAAAAAAGCAACCTCATATGAGGTTGTCTCAATAATAAAAAAAAAAAGGTCAGGTAGTTTATTTTTCCCCATATCAGATATTATAGAAATAACACATATTTTGAAGACTTTTGTCTCTTCACGAATGCCGTGTTTATTTGCACAACACACTTAGTAAATGTGCCTAAAATACAATAGCCCTCGTTTAAAGCTATATTATAATCTACCTCGTTTAAGGTACATTATAATATCCAGATCAAAGAAATGGTCAAAGGAGACTCCAATTTGACTATTTACATAACTTTTCATGGAGTACTGTAATGTATAACAGAACATAAAGCCACATTACTATATTGTACAGTACAATCAGCAAAAATTACCGTACTGCATACATGAGGTGTGCTGTGCCAACAAAAGACACTGGAGCTTTATCAATAAGATGTAAAGAACTTTAAAAAAAGTCTGTGCAGCAATTCCTAACTCAGAACAGTTAACCAGGTAGGCCATTAAACAAGGAATTTATCCTCTTGTTCCTCACATTCCCTTGTATTTGTCATATTATTTATTTCACTCAATTGTGTTTGTCCTCATTTATTTGTATTTGTTCTCATGTTCCTCATATTCATTATTAGAAATGAACAATGGATCGACGGTACACTAGGAATTATGCAAAGAATTCCCAGAGCAACTCAGAGCCAGGAGATTCATAAACAAAAATTATCATCGAGGATGATAAATGGCTGTGAAGTTCATTCATCAAATTCACTGATCATCTGGGGCGTTGCTCAGTGGTATAGCATGTGCATACTTTGTAAAGGCGCCTGAGTTCAATGCTAGAACCCCCCAAAACACAACAGAGTGATCTTAAGGTGCTCCCCGCCCGCAGGTAGGTCTTTGTGTTGTGTCAGGAACTGTTAGTTGCTTTGCCTCATTCAATACCAGCTTTATAAGCAGAAAGCACACCATATTGGGTGTGTGAACTTGCATGGGCTCAAACGCACAGACGCACGCATGCGCACATAGGCACGCACGCACATGGGCGCTCTTTGACGAGAGCATCCAAAGGCGTGGAAACTAATGCCTAAAGCGAGGGAATCCTACCATTCAGTTCCTACTGCTGCGTGGTCTTGGGTAAGCTGTGTAGCTAGCTTCTCAGAGCCCTGGGGTTGGAGGGCCGAGAGGGTAACCCGCGAGAAGCCGAGTCTGTGCAGACTGCCGTGAACACGTGTGACCACGCGGCTCCTTTGGGGGTTCGGGTGTTTGTTTAGACAGGTCTGGGGCTTGTTCCCCAGGCCAGCCTCCTGCATGCTTGCGGCCCGGGAGAGTACAGATGCTCCAGATGCTCCGCTGTGTCCTCGTCCTCTTCTAAGCGCACACCTGGGTGGCACCCGCCGGGCCCTGCTGCCCCGGGTGCAGGGGCTGCTGAGTGCTGCTGGGAAATGAGAGGAGGCAATGAAGGAGAAGGGGCAGCCAGCTGGGAAAAATAGGAAGTCGATGCAGCCGAATGATGATAGGGACTCTTTTTTTTTTTTTCTTTCTTTTCCTTTTTTGGCTGGGAGATAAGGGTGTTTTTGTTAGTTTAAGGGAGGCAGGGATTCACATCAATTATTTGGCCAGAACTTGTTTATGGATAGCTTCAGACTTTGAGACCTGGCACGTGCTGGCACTAGGCAAAACTGAAGTGTTTTTAGCATGCAGGAAAATCACCAAAGTCTCCTGATCATCGCTGCACAAGTCTGCAGGGGGAACAAACACCCAGGCTTGACCTGACTCACTCAGGAGGTTGCATGGATTCTCCAGAGGTGCTGCCACTTCTTTGGTTTCTGCTAAGCAAAACCAGGGGGCCAGGAAACTGTCAGTTATGATCTATTACTCTCTGGTCTGGGGTGAACTACCTGCATTAGCTAATCAGCAGAATAGGAAAGCAAGGCCTGGAGGGTGGAATGCTAGATACAGACTCTGTACAATCCTCACAACTGTATTTCTAGTCCGGTGTCAAAACTCTATGATTGGCATAGCCGGCTACCAACTTTGCATCAGCCCCTCTACCATAAGCCATTCAGTTTTCGCCATTTGCTGATGTTGCAGGTGACTTTTTATGCCTCTATACCTTTGCTTCTGCCTGCAGGCCCTCTCCCCCAGTTATGCCTGTTGAGTTTTTTATTTGGTATGGTCTTTTTCTGAACTCTTTGCAGAATGGCTCTACTGCTGCCCCTTGGCAATGGAGAAGTCGTTTGCTGCAGGTTACCAGGACACATTGTTCATAGCAGGAAATTAAAACAGCGTCATCCTCTGAAAGTCTTCTCTTAATGCTAATTTTAAGGTTATAGGAGGAGCATGGCTGGATATAACAAATGCATGGAAGAAAAGGGTTTTCTGGATGGTGAAAGCATAGGAAAAGGAACCATTGGAGGTGAGGAGTGGCAAGAGGCAGGGTCAGGCTGAGGAAACTTCTATAAACTAAGCACAACCGTGATGCCCATGACCACCTCAGAGAGTCGGGGTGTTCATGGGAGAGAGAGAGGCCATCAATGAGGGGTTGGCTAATAGAGACTTGCAGTTGAGAATATGGTCTTCCATGGGACTTGGCAAATGTGGAACTGATTCAAGCTGTGGTTGGTATCCCAAGGGCTTTAAGGTCTCAAGATGGCTAAAGCAGGGTCTGGCAGATTTCAGCCCACATACCTAGCCTGACTGGCTTCATATGCTCATATGCATGGCCTGCAACCCTAGAGTGGTTTTACATTTTTAAATAGGTGGAAAAATCAAAAGGCTTCATGATTTGTGAAAACTGTATGGAATCCACGTTTCAAGGCCCATGAGTAGAATATAGCTATGCTCATCCTTTCCACATGTCTGTGGCTACCTTCATACCTCTGTGGCAGAGTTGAAAAGCTGGGTTTAGCTGCTGTTGGCTGTAGAAGCCTAAATTATTTACTTTCTGTTCCTTTGTGGAAAAAATTTGCTGACCTCTGCAGTAAGGTTTGGGAATTGAGCCTTGACTTTTCACTGCAGTCTGCCGAGTCATAGAACAGTTCTAGACTGCTGTTTTGGTGTTATTATTTACCTCAAGTACAACTTTTGTAAACTTCATGTCTTTTTTGTTCTGTGATGGAAGAACATGATCAATTAGCCACCACCAGTGATCCTGCTGGTCACCCCACCCCAATTTCCACTCCCACTCTTACTGCCCTTTTTAGTGACTGTGCACACCTTGGCTTTCTCAGAATCTCCCCTGTGAATCTAGTGGGATTCCTAAAGGAGGAGCTGGCAAGCAGGGGGAGTCCTCCTCCTGAGGCCCCAAGGGCTTTCTGCTCTCACAGCAGCCTACAATTTGTCGAAATTTTCTAGTTGAATCTTCTTGCTGGTTTATAGTGGCATTTACCAACCTATAATCCAGGTAGCATATAAATTCAAGTTTAGGTCTTGTTTTTCCTGTAGGCGCTGCTTCTGTCTAGCCCTGGACCTAGTTGTTTGCCCTACATCTTAATTCTCTGGTGGGTCAAGAAATGTCATTAATTTTCAGTATACTGTCTTTCCTTTTTGTTAGGGGAAGGATATGTGTTTTCTGGTTCTTCACACATAGTTTGGACACTGAGGACTGGAACAACTTATTCCCTATACAGTTTGCTTTCTTTTTCAGGTACTGGGGATTGAACCCAGGCATGTCACATAGAGCTACATCTCCAGTCCTTTTTTATTTATATTTTATTTTGAGACAGGATCTCTCCAAGTTGCCCAGTTGCTCAGGCTAGGCTCAAATTTACAGTCCTTCTGCTTCAGTCTCCCAGAGTGCTGGGATTACTGGCATGTGTTGGCACTCCCTCCTGGCACTACTCCATTGTCTTTATTAGTGTAACTATTATTCCAGGAGACTCTTGCTGTGACAAATAACTTGATCACTAGCTAGTTATAGGAACTGCCTGAAAACCCCAGCAACTCTTCAGTAAGATCATCAACAATTAATGCCTTAATATGCTGAATCTCTCACTTCAAAATCCTTACCTGGGTGCTGGGGATTTAGCTCAGCGGCTCAAGTGTTTACCTGGGACCAAAAAAAAAAAAAAATTCAGTACTAATCATGATCCTGTGTCATAATTCTTCCCCAATTTTAATCACATTCTCCCTTCCCCTTGCATTACAAGACCTACCTCAGTATGACCACCTGCCTCTCAGTAAAATCCTACTTGTTTTTCTGCTTGAAGATACCAGGAAAGCTCTGTGGAAGTGTCCTCCCTTATGGATGGAAGCAATTAAACTTGGCTTTGTCTTATCAAGAGAAGGTTGTGATATTTGCAAAGCTAGTATTTGACCCAATTTTAAGTAGCATTTTGTTATTATGACTGTTTTATCTCTTTCCTGTTTTTCTATAGGGTTATTGGCCTCTTAGTTTTCAAAAATTCTTTGTAGATTCAGGGTGTCAATTCTTGTGATACCAGTTGCTGATATTTTTTTTCCAAGTTGTCATGTGTCTAATTTGTCTTTTGTGGATTTTTTTCATTGAAATTATATTATATGTGGTCAGATTTATCAGCTTTTACTGCTTCTGGGTGTTGAGTCATAGGAAAATTCTCCACATGAACAGTTTTTTAAAGAGTGTCTTAGTCACCTTCATAGGTGCTGGTACAAAATAGTGGACACCTGCAACTTAAAGAAGGAGATATGTTTTGTTTGTTTTTGTTTTTGGTTTATGTTGTAGAAGTTGCAGTCCTTGCATGGTCAGCAGCATGGTCTGAGTGCTTGGGTGCAAAAAGCTGCTTAAGTTGAGGTAGACTGGAAGCAGAGTGTGAACCAGGAGAGGAGAAGGTCACCATTCCAGGTCATGTCAAGGAGGACCTCCTCTCTTGACCAGCTCCTACCCCTGACAACAATGTAATCCTCTTCCCAAAGCTACAAACCATAGCGCAGGAATTCACTGTGCTTTTTTCAAGTACTTGTGCTTTTGTGAATTGATCTGTATCCATATTGAATGTCTCTTGATAAACAGTGAGAATAACAGGCTTGTTAGTTTTGTCCTTTCTCCTGTGGGTGCTGAATGGAGTCATCTAGTACTGGAATATTCTGAAATCCAGTTCAACCTTTACTGATTTTACATGTCCTTATACTGACTCACAAAAAAGCAGTCAATAGGAAAAAAAGCCAACTTTAAGGTAAACACGAGAGATAAATGTGTGAGGACTAATTCCCCTTTCCAAAATATTTTTTCCTAAAAAAAAGAAAGTAAGAAGGAGGTCTGCGGTGTGCCTGCTGCTTCTGCCAGCCGCCAACCTGCCCGTGGAGGGCTGCGCCCTGCCCTGCCGCAGGCTGCAGTATCTGAGACAGGGCGACAGGGTTTACAAGGACTCGGTGAAGGTCACGACAGGCAGCTGGGCGAGGGTACCAGGAAGTCCGTGTTTTTCAGGATCCCCAGAAGCAGGGTAAGAACCCTTGGCTGCAGATCGAGATGCTCAAGAGCAGGCCCCTGTCTCCCTGCGCTGCTCCCTGGGTTCTGGGGAGCCGGCTGTAGTGGATATGGAGAGCGGTTACACAGGGACCGGGAAGTGAGGAGACACTGCGCTGGGGAGCAGGGGAAGCAGCAGTCCCGAAAGCTGCTGCCTGTGGGTGCGCATGTGCCAGGTGGAGGGCCAGCTGCTGGCCAGGCCAGGTGTTCCTGCCCAAGGAGCTGACAGGCAAAGGCAGGGCCTCCCTGAGAGTTAGTGCCCAGGACTGGGGTGCTGTAGGCCCACGACCCCTGGGAGCAGGGATGCTGCAGGTGAGGGCCTCCCAGCCCTCCCTCCCATATCCTCCTGCGTGGGAGGATGTGCCGGCTGCTGCGTGGACAGAGGCCCTCCCCTATCAACAAAGGCTCCATGTGCAAATAAATAAATAAATTAAATCTTTGACAAGTAGAATAGAAAATATTTCTAAATTTTATCAAGTCAACTGGCTAGCATTTTATAAGGAGGATTTCAGATTGGTTTGTATATCCACGTAATGATACATTCAGAGGAAACTGGAGGACTTCCCTTTGGGCCCAGAGATTTACTAGCTTAATACGTCATGTAATGAGACTCCTTTCGGAGCATCACAGAATGGATCAGGAGGACATGAGACCTAAAGGAATACACAATTTTATTGTGCTTAATTATGTTGATGTAAGAGAAAACAGTAAATATGGTTGATTGATTGTCTGGCGGGGATGAAGTAGAGAAGCGGGCCTGCCAGGCACTTCTGGTAATGATCTGTTACACCCAGATAAGTCTTGCACAGAGAAAGTGTCCTGCTGTCCAGCTGTGCTGAGTGCCCATCGGGTGCTGCCTGGGCCAGGACCCCCAGTGCGCACACACTGGGGTCCTAGGTCTGCGCCCCTGCACTCAGTTGGAGGTGGAAGCACGCAGTGGCTTTTGGCCTCCCCACCCCAGCCCAGCTCTCTGGGCCAATGTGAGCTGCCATAAAGAAGACTGGGTTTTTTTTTCTGTTTAAAGCCGTTGGTGAAGGTGTGTGTTCTCTGTCATTAGGTCTAACCCAGTGTACACAAATGCCAGATGGGCTGCAGTGCAACTGCGGAAATGTAGGATCCCAGAAAATCTTTAAAGGTGTGAATGGGAGGAGGGAGAGGACACGGAGGTGGTCGCTGGAGGAAGACATGGGGGAAGGGAAGCTTTTTGGGTGTATGTGTGTGTTTTTGTTTTTGTTTTTTTTGGCTTTGTTTTTCAAGGGGAGAGTGATTTAAGTCCATTTGTGCTGATGGAAAGGAAACTATTTTTTAAAAGGTTGGAGACAATCCAGGCCTGGTGGTATACACCTATCATCCCAGCACTCTTGGAGGCTGAGGCAGGAGGAGCACAAGTTGGAGCCAACAATCCCAGCAACCTAACAACTTAGGCTCTGTGTCAATAATAATAATGATGATGAGTTTAACCCTCCATCCTGAGGGGGGGAAAAAGGCTTAAGACAGAAGAGATCAATGACAACTTCAGTTATCACTCAAACTACTAATGTCAGACTTTTCTTGCAAGACCCATATTATAACTACTTGCAGGACTTTAGCCTTCTCTCTAGTGTCTTAAAAGGAGTCTCTATTAGTGTACTTAATAAATAGTTAGAAATTAATTTAAACCCATACTCCCAACAGGAGGGAACACATTATAAAGGAGGAAGTTCAGAGTCTGGCTAACATAAGGATTAGTCTCCAATAGGCAGGAGTCAGAGAGGAATAATAATATATAATGATACAAGCGAATTGTGTTCAAAATGCAGCAAAGAGAAGCATCTTTCTTTTTGAGTTGTATGCACACCCTCTGGACATCGGTGCAAATGCCTTTTTCTAGCCAGGGTGTGAAGGGGTATAGGGGTAGTGGGGTGGGAGGTTCCTCTGGTTTTAGTACAAGGAAGCCAGGTCTCACGCTCTATCTACTGGGGAATTGTTCACACATTGCCCCTTCTGGGAATTTAGCAAGCTGTATTCTGGGAATTAAAGTGCCTCTTTTAACTGGAGCTCAGAAGAGTTGCCCACAGGTTCAGCTTGCTATTTGCTGGCAGAGGTGTGATACAGAATGAGTTGGCTTGGCCTAAAGGACTGAGAAGGGAGCAGACAAACTAGAGAGGTGATCATTCGCTGAGTGTCAAAGGACATGGACCAGAGAGGGCTGAGGATTGTGTGTGATGGGGGAAATTATTGACTGAGTCTAAAAGAATGGCCTGTTAGCATTGAGGTCTCAAAGAAGTCAGTAACTGCTTAATTTCCTGTTTAACTAAAATAACTTTATTGATTCACTAAAATAACTTTATTGATTTATTGAGTCTACTGAAAAGTGACTGCCTGAATTTTCCCAGAGATGCGTACATTTCAAACAGCTTGCTTTAATATGGTTGATTCAGGAACAGTCAATATTTGTACTGCTGCCCTTTGTTATCTGAGGCTACAAATCATTGTCTATCAGAGTAAAATGCAAGCAGTTTCCTGTCATCCCACCATGCTCATTTTTTCTTACACAGACATTACCTTAGCCTTTTATTGGGAAAACAAAGTGCAGTGGCTCCCCTCAGTGATCTGGAAGACAGCTTTTGTAGAGAAACCAGCAGGGTGTGACTCTGGGCGTCACAGTTAAAACCCTGTGACCCTGCAAATCAGTTACCATCTTTCAGCCTTGCTCCTATCAACCTGTGTTGTGTGTATGATGTGGATGAAATGAGACAATGCGTGCAACAAATCTTGCACAGTGTCCAGGATCTAGCCAGTATGTGTGCATCCTGGCTACACAGGATATGCACGTTACAACTGTTAACAAAGCCAGGTGTGGCAGTGCACGCCTATAATCCCAGCACTTGGGAGGCTGAGGCAGGAGGATTGTTGGGAGTTTGAGACCACCCTGGGCTATGAAGTGAGCTGTAGGCCAGTCTGAACTGCATAGTGAGACCCTGTCTCAAAAAGACAACTGTGAACAGAGTATGGTAGCCTGTGAGGGACTATCAAATTTGAATCTTAAGAGTTTGAAAGGGACTCTTGAGAGAGCATTTATAGCAGGGTAGCAAACATCTGGCTTGTTTTTCATCACTTTCCCATCAGCACCATGCTAGTCTCACCAAGCAGTGTTTGTCACAGTCACATTTTCAGGAGCAGATGATTTTGTGTATTTGCCCGAGGGACAAATATACAATACTTCCTTGTCTCACAGGCTATTGCCATGGGTTTATAGGACCAATGTCAAGAAGTTCAGTGTGACACTGGGTGAAATGCATTTGGCCCAGACCTGTCTGAAAACACCTGCAGAATGAGACAGATGCTTGACCCTGTTTGACGTTAATAGCCTTCACATTAAATTTGCTTATCCCGTTTTGTTGGTGTTAAATACACTCTGGCTAGTGTTCTCTGTTTAGGTAAGGAAGGAAGACAAAGAACCTCTGTGCTGAGAAACTCTGGGTTATGAACAAATCCACAGTGGCTGCTGACCAGCTCTCCAGATGGCCTCAGACAACTCATGGCCATTGAAACCCAGGGCCATGTAGGTCATCCAACCTGTTAGGACTAAAGTAGATAGATCAGTGTATAAGGGTGTTTTTCCATTCCTCTTGGCAAGGACAAGGGGTAGTATGTTCATTCAGAGGCCAAGAGAATCAACACTGCCTGAACTCAATGTGTAAAGAAGGACTCTGCCACAATGCAGGCCGTAAGAAAATGTCAGTGACCTGGATTCTATACTGAACCAACACCATTAAGAGCTGCTGACCCAGTTTCCACGTGGCCTGCACTTTCTTTTTTGAATTTGGGTTGCCTGGGTGACCATAGACGCTAGGAGACAGGGTTCTGTTAGGCAAAAGACTCCGTGTGAATTGCTCTAACACTGTTAAGAACAATTAAGATTTAGAACTGAGCTGGAGATGCTTTTGGATAGCATGGACATAGACTGAATTCTTTATTTTGAGGACATTTGGCTAAAACAAATGTCATATTTTACCCAGCCTAAAATGTGATACCTTTTAGGCTGGTGGTGGCCCCTGAGACCATCATGCGAGTGGGGCAAGGTGGGAAGGTGGGGTGCATTGGTGGAAAGGGTGCACTGTTAGCTACAGTGTGGATTGGTGGGAGGTGGACAGAGGTGTGGGGCACCCTGGGGAGGATAACAGTTGAAAGAGTGGCTGAGTGTCAGTGTTGGCTTGTGGGAGAAAGCAGCAAGGCACCCCTGTCACCACTCAGAGCCTCTGCTCTCTGGTTAGTTCAGCTGGGAACTCAAATACAGTCATGTGTTGCTTATCAAAGAGGATGTATTCTGAGAAACATGTCACCAGGTGATTTCTTCACTGTGCATCACTGTACTTACAAACAGTCAGCTGCGATGTCAACCCCGTGTTTAATCAGTGGGACCAATCGGTGACCATAGCACTGCTCAGGCCCTCAGCAGAGCCCAACTCCCCTCTGTAACACCTCGGGGCAAGCAGCTGATACATGGAATCTTGGGAGGAGTGGCCATAAGTGGGGTCTTCCCCGCACCATAGCATTTCTGGGGACTTCAGGGATCCTTGGACAGGCTGCCCACTGTTACCATGTTGAGAGGCAAAGCGGAAGCCACAAAAGGCTGCCTGCCTGCTCTGAGTATGCGCGTGGGCTCAGCTTCAGAGCCCGGATGGTGCTGGCGCCCAGTAAAAGGCCTGGGAGGGACAACTGATGGGCACAGCATGACTTTATGGAGGCGATTATGATGCTCTGGAATTAGGTAGAGACAGAAGTTGCACAACTTCATCAATACACATTACAAGCTACTGGATGGTGCATTTTTTTAAGGGAGAATTTTTATAGCATGTGGATTATATCTCACTGAAAACAACTCTGAATATAGCAGAAGGGAGAGCAGGAAGTTGGCTTGACTTCAGCTCTTCTCATCATGGTATAGCCGCCTTAATTATGTTATTATGTCACTTTATCTCCCGTCAAAGGCAAACACCATAAAATCAAAGCCATTTGACCAACTGTGCCCCAGAGTTTCGGGGAATCTCTAGGGCTAGTTTTTCTGTAAGCTCAGTCACTTAGTCCCAGGGAAGGTAAAAAATAAGAGCAGTACACTGGCCGGAAGTCAGGGTCAGTGCCTGTACACAATAGCACAAGCAAGGGACAGTCACCATGACAACGACACGTCTCTGAGTCACTGGCGGACAGGTGAGCAGAAGGAAGTCAGGTGGGCTCCAGTACTGTGTTCTGCCCTTCTGTGCTGAAGGGGAGACCAGTACTGAGTTCCCCTCACTGTTGTGCTCAGAAGAGGCTTGAATGGGACCCCCAGTTCAAACAGTAATCATACTCTAAAGGCAGTGCGGCATTACTAGCTTGTTAAGAGAGGGAAGGCGAAAGCTTCCTACAGCCACAGTAATACCTAGAGCCTGCTAAGGGTGTGGACCCTCCCCAGGATCACCCCTGGGATGAGTGGGAAATTCACCAGGAATCACCAGGTTATGCTGCTTGGACCTTCCAACGTAAGGAGCCATGTCCCCTCCCCTCACCTCAGTTTCTTCATCTGGAGGGTAGTGATATTAGCAGTTCATTCCTGATAAGGTCCTCATGGAGGTAAAATGAGTTACTATGTATGCACACTGTTAGGCACACAGCAAGGTATCAAAAATGCAGCAGTTCTTGGTTAAGAGGTACCATTGGCTTATGGAACAGAGACAGTGCCCCTTCTGCTCATGGTCTGTTCACATCCTGCTGCTCTACCAGGCTGTGGGGAAGCCAAAAGGCCTTTGGACCTCCAGCCACCAGAATTATGGCCCCCTAATTTCCCATTCTTGCTCATCCTTGAAGGTCAGGTTCTACTGCTGCTGTTCCTAGATACTCACCTGGCACCTGTTGGTCCTTCCAGCCACCATAGCCACACACAACTCTCCTTAGTTCCCTTTACCATCACTGACTTGTCAGTAAGGTTTTGTGTATATTAAATAAGTGATGATCCCTTCCAAATGCTTCAGAATCTGCCTCCATTGTAATTACAACAATAAGTTTGTATGTATATTTACTTGACCGCTGACTCTGTGCATAACAAGAAGTTCTGTCCTTGTTGGGTTTTACCAGTTGGTTGCTCATGTTTCCTGCACCCACCTTCTCCTAGAAACAACACACTTAGACATACTCCTCACTCTCTTCTTGTGACTGTGGAACTGCAGCTGTCATGCCAAGGTTCCTGTTGTTCTTTCTCTCTCCCCAAATTACACTGTAGATCCCTTTCCTTCTCTTCTGACACATGCCCAGTCATCCCTTCTCATCCCAGCCATCTTTTTTTCTGATTGCTGGCATGTGCCACATAACTTTGGTTCAGTCAGTGGCCATCCACACATGATAGTGGGTCCCTCAGTACTCTGTCACTCAGGGATGTCATCACTGTCTATTGTAGTCAGGGGTTGCAAGGAGAACAATTACATACAGGACACATCATTTATGATATTGCTTTGTGATGATCACCCAAGGAGTTACATAGAAAGTGCAGGAAATGTGTCCACAACACTAAAGACCTAGAAAATCCAGCTGAGGGCCTGGATTCCATGACAATATCCTGCATGAGTTGAGCTGAAAACCCAGAGCCCACAACAATGACCCATGCAAGTCTGTTTCACAGATCTGCGCTGAGAAGGCCCAAAGGTCAGCGGTGGAAGCTAGAAAGTCTGTGCCAGCAGGGTGAAGGAGCTGTGCTGGAGCCAAGAAGTAATGCTCAAAATAAGGTTCAGGGCTGCCCTGAAAAGTACCACAACCATCCTCAGTGACAATGAGGTCCTAAGCTCCTCTGACAATGAGAAAAGCTGAGTTCATGTTAGGAAGCCAGCATGACAAGCTTCTCTTGGAGACTGAACAGCACACATCTTCCCTCCGGAGCCAGGAAGCAATTCTCAAAGTAAGGACCAGAGCTTCCCCAAAGTGAACCTCAGCCACTCTCAGCAACAAGGTCCTGAGCGCCTCTGATGATAACAGCTGAGTTCACTGTCAGGGGAGCCAGCATGAGAAGCAACCAATGACTCCAAATAACAACAGCATTTAGGAGAACCCACAACACTTCTGCTTCTTCTCCAGGTCTTCTTTTTATGCTGGCAACAGTCCTCAGTTGGGCCATCCACGTTCATCACCATGCTGATTTAGTTTAGCTTGTGTTTAAGTTAATCACCAGTTACCAATCCACTATACTGTCTTAGTTTGTATAAGCATACATAGTGAACATCACAATTTTCCCTGCGAAAATTGCTGAGTGATGCATTTCTCACAATATGTCCCTGTCATTAAGTGAAGCACGAATGTATATCCAGATATGTTACCCAGGATTCTCTTATTTGTCAGATAGCATGTGGAAGTGAACAAGCAAACACCAGAATTTGGTGGGAGAAGGATATGTGGCGAGGATGCATCTACTTTAATTTATCTTCATTGGGTATAAGGGGGAGAAATGCTGATTAAATTATTAGAAAGTGAGATTTTAAGAATCTATCTCCCTGCCCATAGGTGTTTGCTCTTTGAGAACAAGGATATCAACTATCCAACTCTCTATCTCTATTGCAGGGTTATTAGAGTTTCCCTCCTACAAGTTTATCCCAAGAATGAATGAGTGAGTAAATTTGTAAACATGGGAAAAGTACTGTAGGATGATCTTAGGCTTGAAGACAATTGTGAGAATTACGATGATTATTTTTATTTGGTTCCAAACAGGAAGAAACTGCAAAGGCATGGGCCATTTGCTTAAAGTAGACAGTGTGTGATGTTTACAGGTGACAAATAGAAAGCACACTATTTTAAATGTTGCCATTCTTTTGAGGTTAATGATTTGCAGAATGAAAAACACAGGCACCAGGAAATTGTTAAGTTGTGAGACAGGGAAAAAGAATGGGAAAATTACAGAACGGTTGTGAAGAAGCTCATCCTGGTGCAGGCAGAGTGTATGTAAATGAGACTGGGATGCCTGTTCATCATCTCTGTGGATTTATTAAGGACAGGAAAGAAGAAAAGGTTAGAGAGAGGGAAACATGGCCCTAGTTGTCAATAAAGGGGTTGTACGGAAATTCTGCAATCACTGTTAAATATTTGTGTGAACGCTTGGTCCAGTGAGTTGAAATTCACTTGGAGTCAGCAGTGAGTCAGTGTGAATCCTCCCCCAGTCTACTCCTTGTTACACAGAGCTCTCAGCAGGCAAGCTGAGGCAGCATGTTCCTGGGTTTTCAGAAGACCTTCTCATCATAATGTGGGGACAAAATGAGGAAATGCTGGTGGAAGTACAAGATAGTTTAATATGTCACCTTTTGAGAGACTGATGGGATCTGGGGAACCGAGGATGGAACTGTTAAGCCACTATCCTGCAGGTCACAGACCACATTCCCTGTGTGTCATTGGTAGAGCACCTTCTCTCTAGGTGACAGTGACCCTTGGTGTAGCAGCCATTGTTAGATACACCAGGTTCTGTGTCCTACTTTTTCCTCTTAAGTTCCCAATGCAGGCTGAATGACCTTCCTACCAATAAGTCTCCTTTAAATTGTTGACAGTGCACACCTGTGCAGAGAAGGAGCCAAGGGAGCATGATGGCCTCTGTTGCCCCAGGCATGCCCCGGCTCTCCTGCCCACAGTCCACTTCCCACCCTGCCTTCTCTGAGGTACATGTTTCCTTCAACGCAGTCCCCATGTTTTGTTGAGTTAGTGTGAAGGGTTTGTGTGCTTTGTTCCCTAGAGAAGATCCTCACATTACACAGGAACTGAAAGATAGCATTTGCCTGGTGGAGGGGGGATTCAGAGCAAAGAAGATGGTGCAGTTACTTTCTGAGTCTTAGACAGAACCACCAGCCTGTGGTTAGGAAGGGAGGTTGGCTTCCCTCATGCAGCCCTAGGAAGGCACTTTGAAAAGTTGGGATTGGGGTAGGGGTGGAATCTGTTTGTTAACTCACACTTTGATAACCACTCTTGCTTCATGGATAGAAACAGTGGGCTGGCCCTTTAAAAAAAGGCACTGGAAATGCCTTTTGTTTTATTTTCATGTTTACTGCATCTTCACTAAGCAGAGAAAGCATATCCCATTGGTGACATTAATATTAACTTGTACAAAGGAAAAAATGAATAATGTTTAGCTCTAGCAGAAAAGAACACATGGAAATTTTGAGAGAATTGTGAGTAAATTATTCTGCCAGTGATTCAGAAATCTGCTGCCCCTAATGAATCATGTGTGGGGGCCAAACAAGTATTACTGTGGGAGATATCAATCTAAACAGGAACAAATCTGACATTCTGTAATAGCTCTTTTTGTCATTTATGGTACAAAATAGATGAGCCTTGGCGCATGTAATTTTATTGCTGGAATCAATAAAGGCTGGCCTTGGGCCAGTGCTTAGAATAGCTGCTGCAGCTGTCTGAAAGATGGAGAGACTGTGTCTGCAGGCCTCCCAGGCTTACTCTCATTCTGCTGGCCCAGATTTAGGCCTGGCCCAGTGTCCCCCACTTTCTGCCCAACCTCTAGTAGGGGTTGTCCTTCCCCATGTTTAGTGAAAGGCTTCACTAGTTCAACCTTGTCACCTCTATGCCTTACGATGATGTGTTCTCTCTCTCTCTCTCTCTCTCTCTCTCTCTCTCTCTCTCTCTCTCTCTCTCTGTGTGTGTGTGTGTGTTTCACTGAACCACTGTTTTTTCCAGCTTTCCAGCACAGACTGCCATAAAGGTCATCACTGATCATTTGTCACCTTTTCTCTCTCATGTGGCAAAAGGATTTCCTGCTTGGTCCTGTGCTAATATCTACTGCTGTTCCTAGTATGGGGCTCAGGGGTATTCTGACCCCTGAGGTTGTGGTCAGAGCAGGGAGGCTGGAGGCTGAGAGGTTGGAGGCTCAGGTCTTCACAGTGGTTCTGTTCCAGATGGACAAAGACTTCATGTTACCCAGCCTGGTTTTTCCATCTTTGTTGGACTGGCAGTCAGCGCCTGTCAGACCCTTGTATGGTGATGTCTCTTAAGGGTCTGCAAACTTGCAAGTCAGATTTCATCACAGACATTAAAAGCATCTTTAAGACAGACTATGAGCAAAAAGGGTGATCAAATACACACACTTGAATTGCATTCTCATTTTAACTGTTAGGATTTTTGAGCGCATTGATTTGTGTTTCCTTGTGAACTTAGTCTTGGAAAGGGCCTTGTCTGGACTTCTTCCTCACACACATATCAAATATTTTGCAGATGTGTAATTACCAGGAAGGTTGCCACTCCTCACTTGTCTCGTCTTAAAATCTGGGCTATGTGCAGGTGCATTAGCAGTTGCTGTGTGACACACTGGATTAAAGGCCATGCCAAGCTTAGTTGCACCTGCTTCGCATGAAGTCTCGCTGTTGCAATGGCTAGCAAATGCCAAATATTTTGCCATGTAAAAATACCATATTATACTTTAATCATTTACTATGATTTCTGGATGCTTTATTGCCAGATACATACATATGCATGTAGATATATAACATAATCTTTCAAGCCACACTTGTAGTTTTATTAGTGTCTCCTGACGTCGATTGACAGAAGGGCCATTGAATTGGAACCATTAAGAGTTACTTATCTTTGTGGCAGGGTTTTTCTGATACTGAGCAACCAAAGCAAAAACAACAGCATCAGTAATATAACAAAACGGAAGGTGATAGAAAACTGAACTGCTGTTTGATGACTCAATTTCAGAACAGCTTCTCGTTTGTATTTTTTTCAGGTTTTAATGAACAAAGCTTATAAATTTAAACTCAGTTTATGTTAATAAAATATGATATGTATCTGTTTTGTAACTATTAAAATAAAAAACAAAATGCAATTTGAGTGAAAAGAGGTATTTTCTACTAAAAAGGGTTGCAGTCCCCTGGACACAATTCCTCTTACTTCTCTGTTGCAGTTCCAGCTGAGGTCTCCCTTGTGAAAAGAGGTCACCTACTTAATGTGATTTGGGAACGCCAGAAAGATTCTTGCTGTTGATAGGGTTTTCTGGTAAAGCCTTTCTTTTCCACTGTGCAGCTGGATAGTTATACTATGGTTCATGGAAATAGAAACTCGCATCCAAGTAGGAAAGGAGGATTTTATTTTTTGAGGCAAGGTCTTGCCATGTAATTCAGGCTGGTGCTGAACTTGCTAAGTAGCCCAGGCTGGCCTCAAACTTGTGATTATTCTTTTGCCTCAGCCTCCAGAGTGCTGGGATTACAGGTATGCACCACCATACGCAGTGGAAAGATTGATTTTATAACCTTCTCAGACAGTCAGTTTTGGCTGCTGTGAAGGACTCTCGATTCACAAGTGGGGGGTTTGTTTCCTTTCTTTTCCTTTTTTTTTGGTCTTTTTGAGACAGGGTTTTGCTATGCTGTTTGGGTTGGCCTTGAATTTACTTTATATCCCAGGCTGGTCTCAAACTCCCAGCGGTCCTCCTGCTTCAGCCTCCTGGGTGCTGGGATTATAGGTTTGCACCACCATGCCCAGCCCATAAGTGGGGAATTTCAAGGACAATAGTAACTGAAGTTTTCTGAGTTTCTCAGTGGTTTTCACAAGATAAATTTTGTTCAGACACTGGGGGAAATGATTTCCTGGTGCCTCGGGATGGAACAGAAGGGGCTCAGGGATCTGTAGATTTCTATGACTCATTGTGCTAAGGGACAGTCTCACATTAGTGATCTTTTAGTCGTCAAAGCAATTTTGCAAGTAGTTACTATCATTTCCAAATAAAAGACAAGGGAAGTGAGATATTGAGAGATTACAAAGTTTGTTCAAAGTGAATTGCACAGTAAAAGGCAAATGAGAATCATAAGTTGGGTTTTCCCCACATCCCACTTGTTGCAGGGAAGACAAAGTCATTCTCCTAGGGCTACATCTAGAAAGGTCAGGTGCACAGTCAGGTGGTCAGTGAGGACGGATTATAGGACTGACTCTTTAATAACTAGGTTTGGTATTTGCAAGGACTCACTGTAGTGAACTGAGGTGCCTCTCTTGGTTTTGACCTCAAGGTACAGTATAAAGTTCCTGGAAGGAAGCACCGAGAAGGAAAGCAAGATGACTTCCTATCTCTGAACCTGGGCATGTGAAGCTTTGTATTTTTTACTGACTGATTATAATTTCAAGTCTTTATATCCAGCTGATTGTGGTTAATGATTTAACCAGGTGTGATAATGTTTCAGTGCTACCATTCTGCTCCAAGGCTTTCGGAAATTGCCTGGCATTCCCGGTAGACAGAGGCTGCCCCTTTTGGTGGCCTGGGCCTAGCACCTGGCATACCAGTTTCCTAGCCCAGCTGTCCCCAGCACAGATGGGGCCCAGGAAAGTATGCTACAAACCACTGATGATTTTTTTGTAAATCAAGATTGACCCTCATATCTCATACCTAATAGGTGGTCAGTTTGTTTTTTGAGAAAATTAGTATGAATGGAAAATCGAATGTTGTAACCAAGGAAATGTGCTCCTTAGGGCTCCTCCTGCCAGCCCCAGCTGTGGCCCTTGTATATCCACCGTTTTTCTCACTAGTGGAGCTATCTCTAACCAGTTACTGCACAATGTGGGGTTCCTAGCGTGTTCCAACTGCTGTGTGATGCAGAGGTCTTCTGATGGGTGCCTTTGGCTTGAGAACACCCTACCTGCTTGGCATGACCTCTCCTGTTGGAAGTCCTTACTCTCAGTACCTCAGAATGTGATCATATTTAGAGACAGAGCCTAAAAAGAGTGACTGAGTTATAGAAGTCTGTGATCCCATATGTGTGGTGTCCTTATGAAAAGAAAAGTCTGGGGCACAGACATGCACCAAGACCCCCAAAGACATAGGAAGAAGATGGCTATCTGTGGCCAAAGGCTGAGGCTCAGGAGAAAGCAACCCTGCCAATGCCTTGATCATGGATGTATAGCTGTGGGGACTAGGGGGATGTCAGTCTTTGGTCTCTGTTGTTAAGCTCACCCAGTCTGTAGTCCTTAGTTGCAGCAGCCCTGGTAGACTTAATCCCAGCCAGCCGACGTGTTCCTGCATCTACGCACAGCAGTCTCTTCTTGATAAATAAGTTCACATTTCCTAGACTCATGCACTCCTTGCTAGCATAGGCAAGCACAGTGGTGTTTCCTTCCTGGCCCTGTGGAGCCAACTGTGGTGGGGCAGCCTCCCCTGCTGAAATAGGCTCCTGATACATGGGGAAACTGAGCTCTCTAACAGTTCAGTGTCCCAGCAAGTCACCCAGGGTCACAGAGCACACATGTGGCTCCTGACAATCTGGGGATGCATCTCTTAGAAGGAAATGGGAACTGTTATTTAAAATGACATGTTTGGGTGACCTGTGTGTTAATTAGTCAGTGCTACCGGTTATCTCTTGCTCCTGTGCTGGCTGTCTGATCACACACACAAGTTGAAATGATATCTTTCTCCCTTTCACCCACACCTCAGGCTACTGCTAGGCACAAGCTCCCCACAACATGAATGGGTTGACTTTTTTCGAGCTGTCATAGAGGGTAAAGCCTGGCTTAGAAACTGAAGCCGCAGCACATCCATGCAGGAGAGCAAGGCTGGCTTGGGCTGGCAGCAAACTGGGCAGGAGACACTCATTTCAAGTGTCTTTTGCAGCACTTGGGATGAGCCCATCCTTATCAGCTAACAGTGATGAGGGGCTAAGGAAGATAGGCAGAGGCTTAACCTGGGAGCAGGTACCTACATCATTCTGGTTTCTTCTAAATCTTTTGTATCTCGTGCCATTAACCTGGTGGAGGGAAGGCTTAGCTGTAAGTGAAATGAACACCCTCTGCCCTCTCCACACCTCCAAGGATCAGGGGCCAGGTGAGAGGTGAGTCATGAGAAAATCTTGCAATCAATTACTGAGTTTTGCTGTTCCCTTACATTTTCCAACTAAATCTAGTGCCTCAATTGGTTGATCTTTCTCAATCAAACGAGACAGCCTATTGTGTTCCATCCAGGATCTATTTTCCTTCTTCTTCCAGGAATTGCTGGAGCCACAAGAAGTCAGTTTAAAGCCTCATGCAGTCTGCCAAAAAGCTAGGACCCAAGAGTGGATGCAGGTTTTGTGAGGCTTGTAGCTCAGTTTTGCTCCTCTAAGAAAAGGAACATGTACTTGCAAATACAAATTACAGACACATGAATATTTAACCAGAATGAGAAAAGAGCTTGCAGTAAATTGCAAATTGGAAAGTGCTGCCAGAAGCCATGGAAATCACAAAATTCAGTGAAACAGCACAACATTTGTATTAACACCTGACATACCTGTACAGTACTTTTCCTGTGTTCTTGGTTGCTTTATTATTTGCTCTCTTTATATGAGTACAGTTTATAGTGCTGTTTTTTATAGAAAGAATAAAAAATAGTTTTCTTTTAGCATGGGTTGTTGAAAATCTTTTATTATTGGTAGTTTAAAAAATTCTCAGTGTCATAACTCATTATCAGTAAGGTCATTTAACATTGTTAGGCTACTGTCAGATAAGGGAATGCGTCACTAACTTCATGATAAATCTACCCCTTATTCATGTTCCCTATATCAGCTGTATGTTAGATGATGCCTCTCAGACTCTCTAGATATTTATATGGTTTTGACTCAACTTCCTGATCTAGGCTGTATAAAAAGTCAATTCTTAGTGCAGGATTTCTGCAGTTTCTCAGGAGGGTCCTATATCCTTATGATAGCTATTATTGGGCAGCCAGCATCTCTTGATTCTGTTTCTGATGAAAATATTTTTGGTCTTTCCTCCTGTTCTACATCATTAATATAGTTGAATGGGACACACTTTTGGGATTCAGGGCTGGAACTCATGTCCCATATGGAAGGCCAGGGATACATTGCATTCCTCCTGACCACCACAGTTAGTTCCAGGATAGGTGTGAGTCTCACTATATTCAATCAGTTTTTGTGTGAAACTTTTGAGGAAGAGATACTTGCTTTGTTCTGAGAAGGTATGAGTTTTGACAAAGCATAAAAAATTGTCTAGACTGTGTGAGCTGGTTCAAAAAGAGGGAGAAAATTGGTTTAAATGTTATAATTACAGACATGCACCATCACATCTGACCTCCTTTGCTACTTTTACAGTGTTTGGGGAAAACGAATTTGTGTTCTATCATTAGGCTGACAGATGTCAAATTTAGTGCCAATGGGAAGAAGAGATAACTGAAGATAATGGATAAAAATGGTGGAAGCTCTATGCTTTTAGAAAGGGGAAGGCAGTCATCTCACTGGCTTTGAAGAGCAAATGAGAGGCCCAGCTAAGCAGAAGATAACTCTCAAAAGGCAAAAGAGTTTAACATCAATAAGCAGTGGACCATCTACTCAATGTCCTGTTTAATGGACCAAGTATTTGAATTGGGAAGATGCTTCCTAAAAGGTAAGCTTTGGAAATACCAAGATTTCATTATCAAAAAATAAATCTATAGTTCAGTGGGAGTGTGATTTGTAATTTTTATTAATCCCGCCTATTAAACCTCCATAACAGTAGGAAACCCATGTATACATAGATAGGAAAACTTAGGACACTGTCAATCAGCCTATGAGCTCTTGCAGTGCTTTGCAGATTCCAATGATGATAACCCTTTTCTCAGTCTGTGGTACTGTATGTTCACGGATCTGTCTTACACATTAGACTTTAAGTTATCTCGTGAGATTTTGCTTATGTTGCACTTTCTCCAACAATGTGTGGCATATGTAGTGGACATTCACAATAAGATTTAGAATCTCATTTCTTTCCCTGGCTGGCTGGATATCCTTGGAAAAATTATTTTACACTTTGTGAAAACTTTTAGGATGTTTGATGCTGAATATATGATCTTTTCTCTGAATGAGGGAAACTAGAAAAACATCAACAATTCCTCTGCAAACTGTTAAGGACAGGTATGGCAAGAATTTATGCCAGCCAGGTGTGGTGGCACATGCCTATAATTCCAGCACTCAGGAGGCAGAGTCAGGGGGATCACTGTGAAATCCAGGCCAGCCTGAACTACATAGTGAGACTCTGCCTCCAAAAAACAAAACAAAACAAACAACAGCAACAAAAAAAGAATTCACAACAATTG
Organism: Hydrochoerus hydrochaeris; assembly: GCA_004027455.1. Taxonomy (NCBI): domain Eukaryota; kingdom Metazoa; phylum Chordata; class Mammalia; order Rodentia; family Hydrochaeridae; genus Hydrochoerus; species Hydrochoerus hydrochaeris. Next base: position 34,991 of record PVLA01005874.1, read on the forward strand.
GACTCTAACCCAAGAGTATTTGTTCTGTTATGAGGAAACCATTTTGGTACTCATCTCCCAAATCCAGCCTTTCCATGGGTGATGGGATATCTGTAACTCTCACCGGCTCCTGGACATGGTAGGTAGAACTTTGCATAGAAGGAGCCTTGCAGCTAGATGCTACACACAGCTGATTAAATATTTGAGCAACTCATTTTATAATGTGACTTCACTAAGTGCCTACCTATTGCACTGAAGCCATTGGCAATTAGATGGCTCAGAAATAGCTTGTGAAGGCTAAGGCATATCTTTAATGGCTTAAAATAGAAAAAATCAGTAATGTTCTGAAGGTCACCAACAGAGAGGTTGGGATATATGGCATTTATACTGACTCAGCCAGAATCAAGCCTGTATGAGTGGGATGCCTCAAAGACTGTTGTTATTACATGACAAGCAGCTGTAAAATATGGTTTAGAATGTATGTTCTGGTGCTAAAACCCAATGAATGTAAGTAAGGTTGGGATTTACTTTTCTGTTAAGCTCCAGGAGAGCTGTCACTTCCTTTTGAGTTGTCCATGGTTGCCTGGCTTTCTCTGACGTCAGTGAGTTAGGCAGGTGTCCTTCTAAAAAAGAATCTAATGGGTTGGAATTTTCCACTCATATCATCTTACAACTAGAATTTTTTTGAAAGTGAAATGGAAAGGAACAGCATAGAATAGAAAATAGCAGTGTTCATCCTATTTAAGGGTAAAGAATATTCTTAGCAACTTTTGCTGTAGTTTCCCATATAAAAAGTATTATGATATAAATGTATTATTACCTGTGGATTCAAGCAAATGAAAAATAGAGATAGTCACTAGGTTTGTGAATATTTACGTTTTCAAGGCAGTTTTACAAAATACCACAAATATTTCAGTGATGACAGAATACTGTTGTGGTTCAGTTTGGTAAATACACTTAATATTGATTGGATATTTACTTCTTCTTTGACAGTATGGGAGGTGCTTTCAGAAGCTGTTTTTGAGATAAGCTTTCCTATCCCTATTTTAGCATGGAGTCATCTGGAGTTTAAAACTTGATTTCCTATGTTCATTATCATACCACTAGCAAATATCTCACTCTTACCCTGTCTTTTCCTTACGTACAGTATGTTTCTGAAAAGTAAGCACAGCATGTTAATGAAAGAATAATTCAGGTGCTCTTAAAAATCTGTTGGTTTGGGTTTGGGATTTAAACCCTTTGACTTGGACGTTTATCCTGTGCCCACAAAGATCTGGATCTTTTGGGAGAATTCTGGGGAAGAAAGGGTCTTGTATAACTTGCAGTCCTCCTACCGGAGCCCCCTGGAGTGCTAAGATTGGGCATATCCCTTGGTTTTAACTGCTCAGAGTCATTTCTGCTTTCCTACTGTACTCTGTGGAATACAGTGGGGTGCGTGGGGCACCAGCCCAGGGCCATTTTTTAAATCCTGGTTAGGTTCAGCCAGAAATTGTATCTTATCATTTACACGTTTGCCTGAAGACAACATACCTACAGCAAAGTGAGTAGGGAGACCCTTAAATGTTTGAGTGCAGCGGAGAAGGAAGTCTCTGGATCTTCAGCAATCTATTTCTAATGCAGCATTGGGACTGTGCTCCAGGTCCAGCTCTGGGCCGTGACTCCCATCACTGCTGGCAACTGCTTACTAAAACGGAGGAAGGAGGGGAGATGCTGCACCTCCCTCCAGTGCTCTACCTGCAGCACATGTTCAGCAGTGTCTTCCTGGGGAATGTGGGCCAAGCAGAGTCCACCTTGTGACTCTCAGAGGATCAAGTCCCTGGGGCAGCCAAGAGTTTCCAGCCAAAGCATCTTCTTCACTGCAGCGTTGGCAGTTTGTTCGTCTTGATTTTATAACAAATGAAATATTTCCTGGAATAAAATTCACTGATCATCAAACCTACCTGCATCTATAACTTTTTAAAAAAATCAATATAATGTCAACTATTAACATATGGAGAAATAAAATAATGGCCATAATGATGAAAATCTACCATCGTGTAAATGGTAAGGTTCAATGTTGCTAGAAGACATGATCAGTTGGTCAGATCATTGTATCTGTGCCTTTATAAATGAGTTGGGCTTAAGGCAAGGGTAGCAGATAAGATGTCACTTGGTATAGAAAATATAAAGGAAAGCAAAAGAGCCTGGGACCCAGGGAGGGCGGTAAAGTAGAAACTAGCATTAGGATGCGTAATAGCAGACCAGAGTTATTTGTCTATGATAAGAGAAAGCAGGAAGTAACCTTAATTGACGCAAGGACAACAGACCAAAATAAACTGCATGCAGATACAGTGGAGAGGATGAGTAAGCGTGGTGCTCTTTCTCATGAGCTGAGTCTCATCGATAGCAAGCACGTCCGTTACTGCCTTTGTTCTCATATGGACCAAGGAGTGATAAGGTTTCATGGAAAATACAATCCCTTTCTTTTAGTCCTGCCACATTTTGAATTTTACTACCCCATCCTAATCCTTAAAAAGTCTTTGGGGACCATACGTATGTACTGTACTTTAATAGGTGAGGGAATAGTAGAGGTGTTTCTGGGAAGCGATGGAGCAAATACTGAGCATTATGACTAGAGAAAGATGGGAAAATAATGGGCAACCCGAAAGTAAATGCATGGTTCCAATACTAAGTTTCTCATCATTGTTTTAAAAATTGCAAACAAATAGTAATGATATTGTAAATACTAAAATTTTCATTAATGAAATGAATAAAGCTTCTTGCATTTAGTATACATCCTGTTTCTTTTAGTAATATTTGCTTTTTTCCCCAAATCCATTTTATTTCAAGGAGAAAAAGAAAAAAGAAAAAACTAAAACATTTCTCAAAACATTTCATTCAGGGGACAACAATGGTACAAACATTGTGCGTTGTCACCCCCAAATCATTCACCCAGAGAACAAGACATCTGCATTAAATTTTCCAAACAACATAGCTTTTGAATAATATCTGGATTTAATCCTGCCAAAGCATCTGGTATACCTGCTAACTAGAGTCCCAAATTGTTGTTACATTTTTACACAGGACAGCTCTCAGTGTGTCTAACATGTGCGTGGACTGAGGTGCGTAGTGTGATGCTCTACAAGGGTGAAAACCACTTGGTACGTTTCCAAACACAACTAAGTACACATAGTAGTTATATTCTTGGAAAATCAGCATATAAATTAAAGTAATGCAAAAATTACTTCATCTTATATGTCAGACAGAGATTCTAGGCTCATATAATTGTACAAAGGATTTCCCCTGAATAAATACCCATGGGAATGTTTGGGAGCCATGCTGAACTTTGCTGTGTTGTATGGAGGTTGTATAGCATCTTTTGTCTTCTCACCAGATGTGCAGTGCTCCTAAGGTCATTTTGCTGACCCCCAACTCCTCTGATATATGCTGTCAGCCCATAGAGAGCCACTGCTTTAAGCCTTGAACTTAACTAATCTGCCTGTTGCCCGGCAGCTACATATAGACCCCTTGTCCATTGCACACTTGTGCTGGCAGCAGCCCCGGTGACTGAGATGCTGGCTGTTGCTCTGCACCTTGCTGGTGTGTCTTGCCTGAGATGTGACCTAGCTGCTGTGGTTCCACATATCATTAGCAACCCACTCTTTCGCCTACTCCCTTACTTTAGGAGCACACAACGTGAAGTCCACTGAGGGAGCTGTGAGCTAGGGAGAGTCAGGAGCAGGGTTTTAACATGTACACTACTGAAATGATGCAACATGTCGACTTGTAAACCTTTGGCCACAAGTGAGGCAAGTATAACAACTGTTTGTTCAGCAGAGTTCCTCTGGCTGGCTCCCCTCCTCAGTCACTCAAGGGCTCTTTAAGGTTGAGTGCCACTCATCGATTCCACTGTCCAGGTACTACCCAGGCTGCTGCTAGCCCATACTGTGGTGGCAACAGTGCCTTCATAAAAATTGCTAGTAAGAAAGTGGCAGAATACACTGATACCATTATAATAAATCCACAGATCTCGACTGTCTACACTGTGAGGAGCCCTTGGCGCCTGACATAGTGCACAGCACATAAGAGACACAGACTAGCAATAAACACACACTGCATATCAAATACTGTCTTAGTTAACTAAGTGCAGAAAAAAGTGCACAGTTGCAGGAACTATGGAGGCAGCCCTGGCCTTATCTGTCTATGTGATATAGTTCAGACCACTGCTATCTCCTGGGTTTGGCTGATGCTAATCCCTTGACTCTGAATTAAGGTCATAGTCTCTCACTTCTGCTCTGCTGCATGCCAGCTCTGCTCAGCACTGAGAGGGAGATGCAGGAGGGATTAGGAGGTCACCGCGTGAGAAACATCACACTGAACCTTGTGAAATGCAACTGCTGCATCCAGTCCTGGCTGCTGATTTGGGTCAGTAATCTGAGGTTACATAATTAGGTTAGCCTTCTTTATAATTGATTTTATAACAGAGATTCAACTGTGCCCTACTGTGTCACAGTTGTTGAAAATGAGGATTTGGAGAAAGATGTTGGCAACTTAGACATTTTGAAAATATGGGTTTATGTTACTTTTTTTTTGTATAACACAACATAGTGTAGCATATGGAGTCTGAGTCTTGCTGGAATATTGCACCCACTTATCTTTTAGGGACTCAGTTTTATCTTGAGACCAGTTGGAAGATACATCATCTTTTGAGAAAGCTAGTGAACATTTTCTTCAAGTGCTTTCCTAATGAGCGCCTTTTGTGTTTTCAGCTGACATTGCACATAAGATGTGCCTTTCTCAGGGAAGACTGTGAACTTGTAATAAAGAAAAGTGATTGATAGCTTTAATTAGTCTCTTACATGAATGCAATCATCATGCTCCTCTAGGAGTGCCTTAGTGCCTCCCTCGTGATGGCGGCTCACTGACAAAGTCATCCCTGCCCTGGGAAGATGAGCAAACTGTACAAAAGTCCTTAGCAGGATTGGTCTGGGGACTTCTCACTGGGCTCCTCACAGTTTTTGGGTGCAGGCAGTTGTGACTGACTCTACTCATTCAAGCAGAAAAGGGATTTATTGACAGCATGGTTTTTCTCAGAGGCTTTCCTCAGTCTCCTGAGTGCTGGGGATTACAGGTGTGTACCACCATGCCTGGCTCTTTTTTTCTTAACTTAAGCTAGTCTGTATCTCTTATCACTGAATTCCCCTGACCAAGAACTTATGGTAACTCCCTCTTGTCTACTGACAGTGAATCTCATCTCTTTTCTGTGAGTGCCCAGTTCCCACAGGCCACCCTGCCCCCAAAAAGCTTTGTTCTGCATGTCCCCATGGGAAAGCCAGCCCTGGAAATAAACCTGACCTTGTATACCGTATGAGGGCTTCAACCTGTAGACCTGAGAAAACTGATGTGATATGTATGTTTCGATTATGCAAATCACAAGCCTCGAATGGGTTGTTGCATTTTAACCTGAGTATAGTATTAGCCAGCATAGTGGCACACACTTGTAATCTCAGGCTAAGGCAGGAGGATCCCATGAGTTCAAGGCCAACCTGAACTGTGAGCAAGACCCTGTCTCAAAAAAAAAAAAAATCAGAAAAAAATAGATGAGTATGGTATTAATGAAATAAGTCTCAAAACCAAAATTGTACTTGGATAGATACTAACTTTAGCTAGATTTTCCTTAACTTCTGACCATAGTCAGAAGTTGGCCCTGTTGCACAAATTATGATATGGCTTTGCTTTTCATGACAGTGGTGGTGAAAAATATTGTAAAGGTCAAAAATATCTGCATTCCAATAGCCAATGGGCACAAAATCAACAACTGCATGGTATTCTAAGTCCCCCCTTCCTAATTCCTAAATGGCTGAGCAGTTGCAAGATAAACTAATTAAAAAGTTAATATTGCAACAGGTGTCTGTATCATTCTGTATAGTACAGATTTCCTCTACTGGTAGACTGACCACCTATTTTATTAATCATGCCTCAGGATTTTGGAATACAGTGTAGCCCACCTAGATTAGTATGATGCTCACAGAAATTATAGCATCTGTTTCACCAGTAAGTCCAGAGATTTCCTATGAAAGAGCTTTGATCTCTGTCAGTCTTTAAGGTAGAGACCTCAGAAACTTTTGTCACAATTAGCAAAGATAAAGACTCATCACAGTGACTGGTAGTCCTTTGATATCTGGCCTCTTTCATCAAGAGGATGTGGAAGTCTTTTTTATAATCATATAAGTCTACAGGACTGCTCTGAGACTATGCAGATATTTATTTCTCAACCATTTCCTCCACAGAAATTGTTTCCCTGATTTTCTACTAGACTCAATGATGTTTTAAATTTTCATTGGAAAATATAATATTCATGGAGAATCAAGCAAGATTATACAAGAGCACAACTCAATGATTAATTATGAGACAAATTTACCTGTGTGCCTACCACTAGGGTCAAGATGTGGAATATGTTTATATATATAAAAAAAAAAACCTATACGGTACATATGTTTAGCAGCTCTATTCACAATGACCAAAGACTGGAAACATAAAAGTCCTTTAGCAAGTGGAAGAATAAGCAAGCTATGATTTTCCATACCATTGAATACTACTCAACAATAAAACAGAATATTGATACATGGTTGAATCTCAAAGACACTATGGGGTGTGAAAAAAGGGTTAAATATTTCTGTACTGTATGCTTCTATTTATGTGGTATTCTTGGAAAGACAAAACTAGAATAGTGATGAAGAACAGGTCTGTGTTAGGGTTTTTGATGTGATAAAGAGCAAAATATAAAGTAAAAAGTAGCCTTTATTTCAAGGACATGGAGAGAAGCCCATGACCCATAGGCCGCCTGGCTTTTTCTGACCAGAATGTGGGGTATGGTATATATATATATAAAACCTCAGACCGGGGGTGGGGGTAGGGGGGTGGGTGGGTGGTGATTAGGATGGGCCTTGATGACCCACAAGGAGCTGATTGGATTTTTCTGTGTGTGCAGACAGGAAGGGGAGTTGCAATTAAGGCTGAGGAAGAAACAGGAAGTGGTAAGGATTTCTGCTTTGGCCTTCTGCCACGTTAGACCACCACCATAACCGTATAGTAATTTATTCTAGAGCAGGAACCTTTTAGTCTGTGATAAGTCAGGGGTTAAGCAGCAAGGAAGCATGTGATTACAAAGGCTAGCATGTGGCTGTTTTGGGCATTAAAGCCTCAAAATTCTGGTTGTGGAGTTGACTATAGAAACCTATATGTGTGCTACAATTCACAGAGCTGTATACTATAAGAAGAAAAAGGCAATTTTACTGCAAGATAATTTAAAAAATTTAAAGAAGGCATTGATGGGTTCTGCCCCTATGGAGCTCTGTCAGGCCCAGAGTGGCGCAGGCCCAACAGTGACAGCGAGTCCCTCCAGTACTGACTTCCACATTCTTCTTCCAAGCTCGATTTTAACTTCCTGCTTTTTGCATGTACCAGCGTCTCCCCAGCCAGCTGTCAATACGTCATTCTGCCCACCCCTTCAAACTCCACCCCCTGTCAAACCTAACAAAAACTCCAGGGCTTCTTTGTCTACCTCTGAAGTATCTTGCACTCTTCTGCAGCTCTGCAGTGCTCCCAGTGAAGGGCTTTTTGTTTTCTTCCACCTTTGTTTGTCTAGGTGCAAAACTATCTAACAGCCATGAGGGCATTGCCTGCACCCCAGGCTCTCCCAGGCCCCTACCCTTTCTCTCTTGAAGACATAATCATTTATCCATAGGCATTTTAAATACTGTGCATCATCTCTTTTGATCAGTCAGTAGTTAAATACTAGTCTGACTGTCACCAGGTATCTGGCAGTTTTAAAGCCAGGACCCCTGAGGAGTTATAAGGGCCCAAGGACAGAAGTGTGGATATGTCTGCACTTCCCACTTCAACATACTTATTTAAATTTGTTCATAAATACCAGTGAAGCCGGACATGGTGGCTTATGCCTGCAAACCCAGCACTCGGGAGGCTGAGGCAAGAGGGTCATTGCGAGTTCGAGACCAGCCAGAGCTACAAAGTGAGCTCAAGGCCAGCCTGAACTGCATAGTGAGACCCTGTTTCAAAAAAGACAAAAAAAAACCCCAAAAAACAAGAAACAAAAAAACCCAGTGAAATGCAAGAAATATTTATGGAATCAATAAAAATTCAACACTCTACAAGATATTTTCAAATCGCCTTCAAATCATTATCAATTCTATTACTGCTTTGCCCAAAAATCATAAAAAATTACATTACTTGTAAACTTGCTACAATAGCATTATATGCCATAAAAATGAGGGTGAGGTGTTAAAAATCATTTTCTTTACAAATATTCATTCTGACAGCTTGCATTGTGGTATCTATAGCCCAATGTTTCCCTTTTCCCATATGAAAGCAAAACAAAAAATATTTAAGAAACTCTGTAGGACAAAGAAGATGTACCAAGTTGCCACAGTGTAGAATAAAAACCAGCTGAAGAAACACACAAAATTAGCAATCATCTGTTTAACATTTTAAAATGTTTCATATTGGCAGTTTCTTTTCTTTTTTTTCTTTTTTTTGGCTTTATTGTTGCTTTTGGTTTTAAACCTCAAGTTTGTTTACATAGAAATTGTTTTTATCACAACCTGGGCTTACTCAAGAAGTTACATACCCCTGTGTGGCAGAGGAAGCCCACAGTAGTGCATGCCCAGCATGGCCTCAGGCCCAAGAGTGACAGTGAGTTCCTCCAATACTGACTTCTGCATTGCTCTGGGACATTTATTAAACAGCCAGTAAAAGTCCCCCTTTTCCTTAGCCAGAGCAACTGTCCTGGGAAGTTCACATGACCAAGCTGGCCCACCAGATTCTTCTCCAGCGATTTCGTTGCTCTTTCTTCAGAGGTCCCTGGGCTAGTTTGACATATGCTATAAATGTGGGCAGCCTGATCTCCAGCTATGCCTCCTTCTGTTCCTCAGGGGAAGCCTGGTGGTACCAGGAGAGGAAACAGAACCGCAGGCAATGATTGCTGTGGCCAAGCATCTTCTAAAGATCCAACTTCCTGTTGTCCTGCTCTGCTGGACAAGAGCCTTCTACTCCCTCCTGTCAGTGTGAAGGTGACAGTGAGCCCTGCCCTGGCCCCAGGTGCACAGGTGCAGACAATAGTTGTGATGATTATTGAAATCCCAGTATTGATATTATTATCCAAGTATTGTAATCCCTTTTCCAGTTTTCTTCACAATCCAAAAAGTTATATTTGTAATCCCATTGAGACATTATTAGGATCCTGGCAAGTTAATTCCAATCTCTAGTGTAACTCATGGCAAGAGTAAAGACACCAAGACATATTCAAAGTGAAGGGCAGCCAAAGGTCCTAAGTCCAATCCTTGTGAGGATGTGTGGACAGATCCCTGATCCAAGGCCTCTCCCAGACTTTATTATCTTGTGAAGAAGCAGGTGGCTTGAGGATGAGTGACAGTGAGGATGGTGGGAACTAGGTGAGTAACTTGGCTAGCCAGGTATGGAGAAAAGCATCTTTGCAAAATGCAGGGAGAATGACCTGCAGACGGATCAATTTGCATAGTTCAATTAAGGTAGCAATAGAATTGTTTTAGGAGGCTGTTGCTTCAGTTTCTGATATGTAAACTTTCATGTCCTGGGACTCATAGCCTCTTTGTTTGGAGGCTCATACCCCATTAACATTCCTGGAGCTGTCTGACTGCCATCCTGCTGTGCTCATATCTATTACAGAGAATACTTTGCAGGAAACAGGAGACTGTCAGAATAGCCTCAAAGATAGCATGTGAGTACTTCAGCTAGCCTTATTTGCATTGCTTAGAGCCAACTGAAGAAAGAAAGAAATACCATAAACAGCTCTGTATGTACCAGTACATGGAAATAAGACTCGATTTAACTAATATTGCAGCAGTTGTTCTGTATTCAAGGAGAGGTACCCAAGTAGTTTTCTACAATGAAAACAGTAGATGTTCACAGAACCTGTATAATGTATCCAGCTATGCTGAGCCCTTTAGCCCTGGCCTTATATTATAGTCTCCCAACTGTTCCAGGATCTGTGTAGGCTCAGTTATAACCCTTAGTTTATAACTGAGGAAACTGAGGTGCAATGGCAGAAACACTGAAATGACACCCAGGGTTTGGAGGCAGATTTATTAATGTAGACAGGTACCAAGTGGGATCATTCTCAGAATATCAGGCCTCGAGCTCTGGTGGTCTAGGGCTTTTATATGATGCATAAGCGGGAGGTGCAAAGGTGAGACAGAACAGCCTGATTAGCTAGCAGGACAAGATCATCAGTTATAAGGATAGATTAATGACCATCAGTTCATGAAGCTTGGCACAATGGTACAATCAGGCAGCCTGCATGTTCAAAAAGTGTGCTTTCCTGGTTACAGGCGTCAAGAAATAATTACAAAGCCATAAAACAGTTACAGAGCCGGGCAGGTTCCAAAGGACCAAGTTTTAAAAAGAATAATTTCTCTTGTACAGTTTGTAAGTCTGGGTTCACAGTGTAGCAGCCTCAGTTTCTTCATTTAGAAAATGAAGATTAAAGACTGGACCCTAACTTCAAATTTGTTGCAAGTATTAAAAATGTTCGTATATGTCACACACAGGGTGTATGTAGGCTTTGCCATCCGAGAAGTCACTGTCTGGTCAGTATTAGCTGTAATTATCTCACATTCTCCAGCTGTTAGTATCTACCTTGCCTCCCCTCATAGAGTTTTAGCTCTGTCTGTGCTGGCTCCTTTCCCCCCATGTATCTGCTACAGGCTGCTATGGTAGAGGCCGTACAGTAAGTGCTGTGACCTACGTGCTTGTGACTGAAGCTGCCACCTGTCCCCACTGGTGAGCCATACTAAAAATGCACAAGACAAAAATGTTTGTTTGAATTTTTCTCCCTATCCTCTAAACTCAAAATATCTGTGTCAGTGGAAACCTGCAGTGAAAGGTGTCTGCCCTATAAAAACCAGAAATGGAGACCTACAAATCAGGCCCCAGATGTGGGAGTCTCCCACTCCTGGCTCAGTGCTTGTTCTTCCCAGCAGCCACCCTGGCAAGAAGTGGCTTGGGGAGGGAGGAACAGGGAAGGAAGGGCGCTGGAGGGAAAATGTGAGCTCTTGGAAAACAATCATCTCTTTCGAAATATCACCCGCAGAAGCAGGCGTCACGTCCAGCTGACATTTCCATGTTATTGAAGTGATGCAAACAAATGATTGGGTAAGGCCTTTATTGAATCAGTGTTAATTGCCCTGGGGCTTTATGCAGTGATATCACAAAGATCCTTAGGCTTAAGCTACTAGTTACATATGTCATGAATGCTTCATCGTTTTTAGTTGCTTGCTGACTCCTATTACTAGTTGATTTGCCTCTTCAGGAGAATGTGCTAGAACATATAGGGCTGAGTCCAGATTTCAAACTCAGGAGAGGCCAAGGCACTGGAGGTAGGCAGCACTGGATTCAGACCTTTACCTTCCACAGACAGCCTTGGGACATCCCAGAGCCTTCTGTGGAAAATGTAGAAAAATTGCATCTCCTTTGGTGATCTGTGGTGAAAATGGGAGAAAATACATAGAAAGCACCTAACTGTGCTTTGCAAAAATTCAGTACTCAAAAAGTAACTTTCACAAAAAATAGAAAGCCAACATGCAATGTGCAAAACAGTTAGATTGAATGTGGTCAGATTTTCATTCAACAGTCATTTCCTGACCGAGCAGGTTTGGGCCAGGCTACCTCCAATTAAGGATCCAGATACCTATTTAGGAGGTAGAGTTTATGCCTTAAAATATACATAGCACTAGACTGTATATTTAACCAACTTCATTACTCGTAACTTCTACTGCTTATGTTTTTGGCCTGATGCCTTCTAAGTAGAGGACTGCTTAATGTAAGAAAGGTTTAAAATGGGGATAAAATATGAGATCATATTTCTTTGTCCTCTTTCCGTGGTAGGCATACCAATCAGTTACAGTTCTTTTGTTGTTGTTGAACCTGGGTGTGGTTTCTTTATCCTCACACACTGCTGCAGACAGCCTTCAGGAATTGATCCCGTTTGGCATTTAAGATAAACCCTTTGGCATCTTGACTTACACTTGGATAATTCCAGAAAGAGCAGCAGTCTACAGAGGCAGGTAACTTAGGCAGGTGGGTACTCTGTGTCTTTCAATTTGTATCACAACAGCTGTCTCTAAGACCTGGCTACAGAGGACAGAGACAAACAGCTGTCCACTTTGCAACTCTTTGAGTTTGCTGTTTCTAGAGTTAGTAATGTGCTTTCAGATCAAGGCAGCTGTTTCCTTTGAGAGTCCAGGAGTGCATCCTCTACCAAGTTATCGTGGGTAGCACTCTGCACAAAGCACAGAGGTCATCCGTGGAGAGACCCAGGTCTTGAGTCCTGAGTGGGTGCTGACCCCTTTCTGTCATGCAGAGGAGGAGGGGTTGGAACTTGCACACTGGGGATCTCTGCACCTTTGAGGCCCTCACTGGACCTTTTGCCTGCAGCGAGGGGCAGATGAGGCTGCTCCTGAAGCCAAACTGCTGGTGTGGAGGTGGATGTGGGCAGCCTCCTAATGATGACTTATAAACCATATGTTTCTCGTTACCCAAGTCAAATGTTTTGTATGGGTGAAAAACAGGCCTAGAAGATCATATGACCCCTTGGGCGCCTCCCTGTTATTAGTGTCTGGTTCCCCTGGGACTGGGTTCAAGCCAGGAAAAGGGAAGTTTGCAAGTCATCAGCCTTGTCCTTTGCAAACTCTGATCTTAGAAGCCTGATGAATTCCAGGAGGTGCCCAGAAGCAGACATGGGAGTAAGGAGGAGGCTGAAGCGTGGACTTTGGAACTGTGTGCGAACTCTAGACTCCTCTCTCACCATCTGCTGTGCTGTGGTCTGAGCCTCTTGATTTCCACTTTTTTTTTTCTGTTACTGAGGCTTCAGCCAGGGTCTTTGCACTGAGCTACATTCCCAGTCTTTGGCATTTTTTATTTTGAGACAGGGTCTCACTAAGTCTCCCAGTTGCCCAGGCTGGGCTTGAACTTGTGATCCTCCTACCTCAGCTTCCCAGAGTTCTGGGATTACAGGTGTGCGTAGCCTCCTCATTGGTCTCTGCTTCCATGGCCATGGTTGACTAGCCTCTCCTCAACATGCAGCAAATGTGAGTCTATTAAACTAGAAGTCATAATCCCAGCTTTGAGGAGGCTTAGGCGGTAGGAGAATCACCATAAATTTGAGGCCAGTCTGCTCTACATGGTGAGTTTAAGGCCAGCTGGAATGCATACCAAGACGCTGTCTCAAAAACTGAAACAACACAACACAACACAACACAAAACGAAGTCATATCAGGGCTTTCCTCTGCTCAAAACCCTACAGCAGTCCTCCACTTCCTGCAGCATAAGAACCAAATTCCTGAGAAGTCTGAAATGCTTTGCACCGTCAGAGCCATCAAGGAAATGGAGCCGGCCAACCTGATCTCCCAGGTCCTCATCATTCGCTGTGCTCTGGCCTTGGGGGCCTCCTCACTGCTCCAGTGATGCAGAATGTTTCCACAGAGGGCCTTGGCACTGGCTGCAGCCCTGCCTGGAGGCGCTCTCCTCCCGTCTTCTGGCCATTCCCTCACTCTCTTTCCCAGTCTTTCTGCAAGCGCATTTTCTTTCAAGATCTTCCTCATCCTCCCTGAGCACGCTGAAGGCCCTTGGCTGAGTTCACTCTTCTTTCTTGTACCCATCAGCTCCTAGCACAGCATTGAATTTGTTGATTGACCATTCTTACTTGTCACTATGTCACCTTGCTAAAATATAGTTCAAACAAAGCTACTTGTTTTGATCACTGCTGTCTCCCAGGTGGTGAGTACACACATAGCCTGGCACTTAACAGTACTTATAATGGAATTCATCCAACTGGGGGAATGAATGGCTTTCTGGGTTCACTTTCTCTTCATCAACCAGGGCACCTTTATCTTTAGCACTAGCTTTGATGATACTGGGCTTCTGCAGAAGAGACCCATGAAGAGAAGATTCGGCACTAAGGGTGCACATTTGGAAACTTCCGCTGTGGTGCTACCCTGCCTCTCAGAGGGGTGGGAACCTGGACCCAGATAAGTCAGAGGAGATCCGGAAGATAAACTGTCTCCCCTCCTTTATGCTCTTAGAAGCCCCCAGTCTGTTTCACACCCAGTGTGCACCCCAAATGCTTTCCTCAAGTCCCGCCTTAAATTTTCACGCATGCTTTTAGAGATGCAGCATTTCTCAGTTAGTCTACTTGAGAGTTCACTGCTCAGAAATGGTAATAGGAGCCATACTCTGAAAAGCTCCTTTGCTTTCTAAACCTCTGATTACTGTCAGTGACAGATTTGCAAGGATGTGATAAGCTGGCTTTTCTATTTCCAGGTCAGGTGTGAGTGATTAGGCTTACCAAGACTGTTATTACTAGTAATTAGCTTTCATAAACATTTTTGTGTGTGTGGCAAAACCCAGTTCCTAGAAATTTTGCAAGCATTTCTCGCATATGAAAAGGTGAATGAGGTGATGAACAACACCATCTGTTCTGTTTTCTGTTCCCCAATAGGTCTTTTACCCTCTCTTTTTTCCTCTGTATGGAATTTTATGGGGGAAATAATTTGCCAGTCAGAGTTACAGATGTGCCTCACAGATTTGTCCTGTTTTTATCTTTAAATAAAAAGGAAAGAGAAAGAAAATGTTTACAGTGATGTATCAAATGCTTATCTCAGGAAGGGACTTTGGTGTTTAGGAATGAACAGCATGACACAGAGGAGCTAGTGACAGACAAGAGCATGAACCCTGATCCTGGCCTAAGTAGTCCGGACACTTCCTGCACCTGTTGCCTCTGTCCAGGACACTCTGCTCCTGCCTGGCAGAGTTGATCTGAGCTACCTTCGGTTATCTCCATCTGTAATGGTTGATATGTTGTGTCAACCTGAGAAGTTTAGAAGCTTAACTAAGTAACTCAGCAGTTCTACATCCTAGGGTATAGAGGACATGCCCTTATCATGCTAGGATGTTGTTCATTGTGTCAACTTGAGAAGTTCAGAGGTTTAATTAAGACTCACCAGGGTCCTCACTTTGTAAAGGTCCTGAGTCTGTGTAAGAGAAGGGCGTGGAGGTGCTGTGAGTGCTGCACCTACCTGGAGGTGTAGGTGTTTACCATGTAAGGGAGGAGAAGAGGCTTGCTCTCTCTCTCCCTTTGTGCTCTTGCTGCTTTTGCTGTCTTCTGCTGCCTTGAAGCATTGCCTCTCACCATACCACCCTGCCTTGGAGCCAGCTGATTATGAATTGAAACCTCCACAAACTGTGAGCAAATAAACCTTTCCTTCCTTAATTTTGGGGATTGGATATTTTGTCCCAGCAATGAGAGACAAGTAACCAAGACACCATCTGTACAGTAGGCTTCCCTGACTGTCAGGCTGTGTCACCTTACTCTGTTGTATTATCTTCATGTTGCTTATTATATCTGAATTTACCTTGTTCAACTCCACCTGATACATAGACCTTTGTGAGCTGGGGTCTCATCTGCCTTGTTCCTTGCTGCATACTAGTACCTAGAAGAATGTTTGTCATGAGTTATGTACACTCTTTCATATAACTAATGTCTGTAAACTCATCTAGAGTTATTGATCTCTGGATTACCTCTCCATTCTTCTTTCGCTGTCACAGCCCTTCCAATCATAGATCAGCAATTCCCTGTATTATCTTTGAAATACCCCGTGTCATTTTTGTTTGTAAGACTGAACTTTGTCAAAAGGCTATGAGGCTCCTATTCAGTATCTGAAATTTCAAAACCATAACAAGAACCCCAAGATGAGTTGATTGTTTACTGTAGTAAGGGAGAGCTATGTTCACCAGACACTTTCTCCCTGAGTAGAAGAATCTGCTAATGCTACTTATGCCTTTGGAGAGCTTGAACCTGGGGATTGGAGAACTTGGAAAGGTATAAATGTGTTGGCATCAACTGCAGAAGAGTGAGTTCTCTCCTGGGTTGCTGTTGATTGGCTGGTACTTAGGGGCGTGTCTGTCAGAAGCACATCTATCGCACTGGCTGACTCAGAAGGGGTTGATGTTGATTTGAATGGCTTACACAAAAGACTGGTGCCTGAAGCAAAGTGTCAATCAATGGAACAGGTTTGAAACCAGTTTGGTGCCTCCTTGTAATGCTGGCCACACAACAATCAATTCTTTCTCATGTTTGTGGGAATATTTTTATTGCCAGTTCTCTCCTCTGTGATCTTCACATAGCCAAAGCTACAGGCAAGAACATCAAAGATTATCCAGATCTTCACCACTGTTGCCAATTGTCCTTAAAGACGAAATCTGGTTTGTGGACATCTGATTGCACATCTGTCAGTGTTATCCTGTTTTCACGCATGGAAAAATGATCAATTTTGAATAATCTGAACGACGACTTCTAGGAAATTTAAGAATATGGACGACAGGGTGGGTCTGGTGGTGCCCTCCATAATCCCAGCACTCAGGAGACTGAGGCCCAGCCTGAGCTGTATAGTCTCAAAAAAGAGAAAGGATCTGTCAACAATCTTGTGCAAATGGTTGGAGGACCAAGAGATGGAAGAAATGAGGATGAAAGGGGATGTACATGTATCAACTCCCCATAATAGATGCAGTCATCATATACTGCAAATGTGTATTAATAAAAACAAAATCTCAACACAAAAGCCTACAGAGTGGGGACTGCTGTCATTTTAGTTGCAGTTGGTATTAAGAACAATTTATATTAATCTTTTTTCATTAAAACATGGATCGACATTTTGCTGCCATGGATTAATCTGAAGGACAAAGGGAGCTTGAGCTGAGGGGGTCAAATATGTGCACATGTTCATCAGACAGTTCTCTGGAATGCTATCACGCCTGTCTTTAAAAGAGTCTTAATGGAGACTGTACGAGCATTAAAATGCAATAAGAGCCCAGTGCAATATCTAAACTTTCAAAAGGAAAAACCAAACAATCTGTAAAAGCAGCAGAACAATCTGAGGAGTTCACTGAATATGAGGGTTGTGTTGGTCAGGTACAGTACCTCAGACCAGAACAGTGTTCTTGGAGGATTTTGGGACACCTGGAGCTCAGGGATGGAGGGACTTTGAGAAGCATAAATGCGTCGCTGGTGTGGTCGTTCTTCGAGGGAGTAGTGATTGGGGTGTTGTCAGAGACGGTTTATGACTGTTACAACTCAGAGTTGACACTGGTTTGTTGGTTTCCAAAGCGTGTTCACTGAAGCAAGTTTAAAGCCAGTTTTGATGACTGCTTGTTACCATGGTTACAAAGTAATCTTTTTCTAACTTAATAGGCATTCATTTCTTTCTTAGTTCAACCTTGGCTGGTAATACCCACTTAGGTCTAGCTTTGGACCCTATATTTCCTTTGAACTATGCTCTTTATTAATTTCTTAACTCACTTTGCTAAGTAAGCTTCAGGCTTTTATTTATAAGCATTTGTAAGTTGGGAAAATGATATTTATGTCTAGGATTATTTGAAGATTAAATGTTGTAATGATTGTGAAAAATGTAAATCATAAAACATCCAAGAAGATAAGCACACATTTGAAATCCCTTTAAAATTTAATAAGATAGCTGGGCATGGTAGTGCACACCTGTAATCTTAGCACTGTGGAGACTTTGAGGCCAATACATAATAAATTGAAGGCTGGCCTGAAATACATAGGAAGACCCTGTCTCAAAATGACAACAAAAATGCAAAAAGGGCCAAGGATTTAGCTCAGCCTGGCAAATGTGAGGTCATGAATTCCATCCTCGGTACCTCCCCCCAAAAATGTGCAAGAGGGTTTGAAAGCAAGGGAAGGGAATGGGAAAAAAAAAGAAGAATTAAGATATGTCATGTACAGGTTCAAATTTCCTATGATGAATGTCATCGTTGTGAATATCTAAAATGTATCAATAAAATTAATTTTAAAAAATGAAAAAATTGATAATATGCTAAAGTGACTGTAAACTCTAAGGTTCTATGAATTATGAAATTTATATTATTATCTTTTTACTATTTGAGTTGTGTTAGCATTTATATTTTTGATTATGTCTTGTTCTCTGAGAATATCCAGGTTAGGTATTCTTTACTTAAACAAAATACCTTTGACTACTTAAATATTTATTGATCTTCCAATTTTATCATTTCTACTGTAAAATTTAGCTCTTATGCTAGGCACACACTTGAAATCCAAGCACCCAGGAAGTTGAGGTAGGAGGATTTTCATAGGTTCAAGGTCAGCCTGGGCTACATAGTGAGGCCCTGTTTTAGCTCTGGCTGCTTTTGCTAGCTGCTGCCTTGAAGTGTTGCCTCAGTACTGTGTGACGCTGCCTTGGAGCCAGCTGATTATGGACTGAAACGTCCACAAACCGTGAGCTAAGTAAACGTTTCCTTCCTTCATTCTGGGTGTTGGATATTTTGTCCCAGCAATGAGAGAAAAGTAACCAAGACGAGCCCTGTTGCTCATTTAAAAATCAGACTATTATTGTTGTTGTGGAGTTTCCTGTGTGTTCTAGATATTAACAATTTTTCAGATGCAATATTTTTCAACTTTCAGTTTGCAGATATTTTCTTTCATTTTACAAGTTGTCTCTTCATTTTGCTGATTATTTCCTTTACTGTATTGAAGCTTGTTAATTTCATGAAATGCCATCTATTTTTGTTTTGGTTTCCTGTAATTTTTGGATCTTATACAAAAAAACCTTACCTTTTCTAATGCCTGTGATTCTTCTTGGGGCACAGTTTATTTAGATATTTGTAAAACAGTATTTCTACAACACTGTTGACATTGTAAATTTACTATTTTTGGTTCTTCCTGGGTAGTGGTGTAATTCATGATTGTAAGTTATGTGTATTTCAATTCATATTTGTAGTTTTCAAACTCTTTCTTTTGTAATGTTGTCCACAAGGGATATTCCAAACCTAGCAAGGTGCATATCAAACACCCCTCACTGCTTACCACTATCTAAGTCAGGTATAAAAATGGAATTATAGGGCTGGGGATTTAGCTCAGTGGCTTAAGGGCCTACCTGGCAAACACAAGGTCCTGAGTTCGATCCCCGGTACCAAAAAAAAAAAAAAAAAAAAAAAGGAATTTTAATTGCACAAATCTCCCTGGTTCAGTATAGTAGTGGAAAATATATTCTTTACTTTCATAATGAAAGTTTGATTTTAAAAGTATCAGCCTAAGGATATGTTTGATAAAATTAGTTTTTCTCCTGTAAGACTGACTTTGATAGATCTGAGCTAGTTATTCCTTCTACTTCTCTCTCCAGGCACTGAAATGGGCAGTTAACAAGCCAGTCATTAAAGATAGTAGCATTTAAAAAAAATCATAGTAGATAACATTCTTTCTGTTTGAAGATGTTGTAATCTAGATCTTGGTGTGTAATGGGAATTGGAGAGGAAAGGGGCTTTTGTGGGGAAGAGCGCAGACTACCACATCTTTTCAGAAAGAATCTGAGTCCATCAATACCCATAATAACAGTTATAACCATAGCAACAGAGTCATCCTCACACCTTTTCACCGTGCGTTACGTCTGGGTGCTGTGTCTTTCACAAACTGTTCAGGTCTTTAGTTCTAGGCTTGTAAAATACAGAATTTTTTCCCCTCCCCCACAGTCTCTTCTTTTTCCATTTCATTTTGTAAAAGAAAGTAGAGCCGATTAGCACAGCCAATTTGCGAACATATATTATCAGACATGACAACCTTCACAGGCTTGGATGCTGCAATCCCATACAACTTATTCAAAGGACAAAATTTTTAAAAACACCATAAAGTAGGAGGAGTACAAACAGTTCAACAATAAATTATGATCAAATAAAATACAGAAGAATGAAATGTGTATGTATATTATTATTAGGACTATACAAATGTATCTATTATTCTTTTGAGCAAACACTAGGAAGTGGTGGACAAAGATAAAAATACTTTAGGTCAGAATGGCAATAGCCATGTTTGGGTCATGATCATTTTAAAGATATTCTTAGTAAAACCTAACAGTGTATTGCTGTAGTTTGTATCAAGCCATATGAAAGCAAAGTTTGGGAGTCAGGACACGTCATGAGCTTGTGCAAACTTGGAAAATCCTTCTACTCTCTAATTTTACATTTTTTATCTGCATAATCGAGACCCTGAGCAACTCATTTCTAACTTGACACACACGTTTAAATTCTGTCATCTCTCACTGACTTTCTTCCTTATGCTAAGTTAATATTCGAAAATGCTTTCAAGTGTGTAAGAATGGTAAATATTGGTCAAATTTCAGGGTCTTGGTCCAGTAAAGAAACTTTCAGGCCTTAACCTTAAGTTTAGAAAAACAGGTTACATAAAATAAAAAGTAATGTGTTTGGGCACAAACCCAATTGTTTTTTTTCAGCATAAAGTTTAACTTACTCACTTTTCAGGAAAATCCATCCTTTCAACCTACATGGATTACATAATCATGCAGTAAAATATTTAGGAAAAGTGGAGAAACAGTGATGTGTAAAGGCAATCTAATGTTATGAGTAAATAAATAGATGGAGTTTGATTACTCTCTTCTAATTGTTGCAAGACAATATATATTTTAGTCACACGCTAAGAAGTCAGCAAGTCTGCATTCCCAGCAGTGACAACACAATCACCAACATAACCGTCCCTAAAGTTGCTCTGAGGGGCTGTTGGGAACCTAATGTGTTTGCGTGAACATAACCTTATTTTGGCTCTAAAACTTAAATTGTTCTCTCCTTCTTATTTGTTACATGTTTGTAGTATGTAATATTTACATTCTGTGTAAGGATTTGATTTGTATACACAACACGTCTTCATTGCTTTTTTTCATCCCCTTCTCCTTTTTTTATTTTTTATTTTGAAGGTAGTAGAAATACAATAGAACAAGATAGAACAAAGCCAATTGAGACAGTGCAGTAAATTTGGTACAGAACTTCACAGCAGGTTACCGGGATAACAGTAATAGGTACCATAGTCTATCTTGTTATCTTTGCAATAGTTATCTAGCCAATTAGGTATAGCAATATCAAACTAAAGACAGAACGTTATAAAACGTTGAATAGAGTAAATCAACTAATCATAATGAAACAAAACTGAAAACATTTGCTTTCAAACAGATGATAGAGGAGACCCTCTATATTTGCTATATTGCATAGTCATCCTCACAAGAGATGCTCAGACCTCTGTTCCCAGTTGCTGACAGGGTGCGGGGATGTTGGGGTTGGGATGTTTGATTTCAAGCGGGTGCACCCATTTTCCTACAAATGACTCAAATGTATCCTTCTTCATGACAGTAAGAGTCTCTATTGTGTGTAATTACCACATTTCCTTTATCCATTCATCTGGTGATGGGCAGATAAGCTGCTTTCAAGGGTTGGCTATTATGAATTGTGCTGCTATAAATATGGTATACATGTATCACTGTATGATCTCTAACTCTTCAGGAGGATACCAATAAAGAAATTATCTGAGTCAAGAGGAATTTTTGTTTTTAGTTTTTAAAGGAATACCTATGCCGATTTCCACAGTGGTTGCACTAGTTTATATTCCCATAAAAGATGGAGAAGAGTTTTTTTTCCTCCCACAGCCTCACCAGAATTTGTTGTTTTTTTATTTCTTGATGGTGACTATTATTCTGGGGTAAGATGGAATCTTGGTGTAGTTTTAATTAACATTTCTCTAATGACTAGTGATGTTAAACATTTCTGCATATTTTTATTGGTTATTTGTACTTCCTCTTTTGTGAAGTGTCTGTTCACCGATTTTTTGATTGGCTCTTTTGTTTTGAGGGAGTCTAAATGCTTTGAGTTCTTCATATATTTTAGATATTAGTCTGTGGAATAACTGGTAAAATTTTCACCATTCTTTAGGTTATTTTTTCACTGTGTTGGTTTTTGCTTTTGCTGTACAAAAGCTTTTAACTTTGATAGGATCCCATTTGTTGATCTCTGTGCTTTTTAGTTTTGGACCAGGAATTGAACTCAGAACCTTGTGCTTAGCAGGCAAGGTGAGCTATACCAGGCTGAGCTATACCCTGGCTTTCCATTTGTTGATTCTTAATACTATTTCCTGTGTAACCAAGGTTCTGTACAGAAAGTTCTTGCCTATGCCTATGATTTCAAGACTTTCATGTACAGTACTTTCCCACAGGGTGTTTCTGTTTTAATGTTTAGTTCTTTGATCCATTTTGACTTAAATTGAATACATGGTGATATATACAAGTCTAGATTCAATCTTCTGCATGCAGATAGCCAATTTTCTCAGTACCTTTATTAAAAAGGTTACCTTTCCTCCAGTGTATGTTTTTGATCCTGTTATCAAATAGATCAAATAGTTGAATTGCTTGGCATTGTTTCTTCATCCTCTATTCTGTTCCCATGATCCTCATGTCTGCTTTTGTGCCAGTATCATGCTGTTTTTATTACCATAGTTTTGTAATATAACTTCAAATCTGGGATTTGTGATACCTCCTGCTTTGCTCTTATTATCGAGGATTACTTTTGTTATTCTGGGTCTCTTCTGGTTCCATATGAATTTTAGTATTGTTTCCCACAGTCTGTGATGAATACTGTTGATACTTCGATTGGGATCGTGTTAAATTTGCATGTCAGTTTTGGAAATGTGACCATTTTGACTATACTGGTTCTAGCTATCCAGAAGCAGAGGACATCTTTCCATTTTCTGATATCCTCTTTGTTGCCTTTTTCATAGTACTGTATTTTTTGTTATAGAGGTCTTTTACTTCCTAGTGAGGTTAATTTTTAGTATTTAATTTTTCATGAAGCTGTTGTGAACAGCATTTTTCACTAATTTCTTTCCCCATGGGTTTGTTATTAGTTTACAAGAGTTGATTTTTGTGTGATTTTGTGTCCTGCTACATTGCTGAATTTGGTTTTTAATTCTAGGACTCTTTTGGGGGCTTCTGTGTAAAGGATAATGTCATCTGCAAGTAATGATAATTTGGCTTCTTCCTTTCCTATACGTTTCCCTTTTATTTCTTTTTGTTGCTTAATTGCTCTTGTTAATGTCTGAAGTACTATGCTGAACTGGAGTGCTTATAGTGGACATCCTGACATCATGATTTTACAGGGAAAGCTTTTAGCTTTTCCTCTTTCAATAAGATGTTGGCAAACAAAATGCAATGAATGCATAATGAAAGTCACAAATTGATTTGAGATAAGGTCTTTTTATACCTATTTTCTTTTGTGTTTTTAGGATGTTGAATTTTCTCAAAGGCTTTTTATGTGTCTACTGAGATGACCATGTAATTTTTGTCCTTGCTTCTGCTTATGTGATGCATGACATTTATTGATTCTTCCTTGCATCCTTGAGATGAATCTTGCTTGGTCATGATATATAATCTTTTTGATATTTATTGCATTCTGTTTGTCAGTATCTTCTTGGGATTTTTGCATCTACATTCATTTGTGAGGTTGGTCTGGATCCTTGGTTGGATCCTTTCTGGTTGGATCCTTGTCTGGTTTTGAAGTCAAGGTAATGGTAGCTTCCTTCCCTTTCAGTTTCATTGAAGAACTTAAGAAGATTTGGTGTTATATCTTCTCTGACATTTTTGTAGAATGTTGCAGTGAATTCTTCTGGACCTAGGATTTTCTTAGTTGGTAGATACTTTTATTACTGCTTCATTTTCATTACTTGTTTTTGGATTATTCAGGGTTATAAATTTTCTTGGGTCAGTCTTTGTAATTCATGTGTATGGAGGAATCTTCATTTCTTTTAAATTTTAAGTTTATTGGCATATTGTCTTGTGAAGTAGTTGTTGGTAATCTTGATTTTGGTAGTATCCATTATGATTTCAAGTTTTTTCATTTCTAATTGCATTAATTTGGATCTTTTCTTTTTTGGTAAGATTGGCTAAGAAGTTCTCTATAGTCTTTATTCTTTCAAAGAAACAACTATTTGATTAATTGATTCTTTGTATTCATTTTTCTGAATTTCATTGATTTCTGCTGTGATCATTATAATTTCCTTTCTTGGACTAACTTTAGAATTGGATTGTTCTTGTTTTTCTGGGACCTTGAGATGCATTGTTGGGTTATTTACCCTCACTTTGCTTTTTGTGATTTGGGTATTCACAACTATAAACTTCCTTCTTAGAACTGCTTTCCTTGTGTCCCTTAATTTCTGGCATGTGGTCTTGATTATTGTTTAGTTCTAGAAACTGTCTTGTTTCTTTCTTCCTTTCTTCTGTAACCCATTGCTTATTTAAGAGTGCACTGTTTAGTTTCCTTGCATTTTCATAATTACTGTGATTTCTTTTGCAACTGATTTCTAGTTTCATTGAGTTTTAATCTGGTAATATGTGTGATACATTTTCATTTCTTTTACATTTATTTAAGATTGTTTTACGAGCTCATATGTGGACTACTTTAGAGAAAGTTCCATGTGCTGCTGAGAAAAATACGTGTTCTGTTGTTTTTGGATGGCTCACTCTATAGGTACCTATTAAGTCCATTTGTTCAAGAGGTTAAGTTCAACTCTAATATTTACTGTTAATTTTTTTGTCTAGCTGATGTCTATCTGTGTTAGTGGAGTACTGAGGTTTCTTACTATAGTTGTGCTTATGTTTATCTGATATGTTATGTCCTGTGGTACTTATTTTATGAATTTGGGCACACCATTGTTCAGCACATACATATTAATAATTGTTATCTCTTCCTGTTAGATTGTTCCCTTAACTGATATGTAGTGATCTCCTTTGCCTTTTTAAATCAGTTTTGGCTTGAAGTTCAGTTTGTCTATGTATAGATAGCAACATTTCCTTTTCTTCAGGCCCCTATTATATGGAAAATTGTTTTCTATCCTTGTAAGTTTCTTTTTGGCTTAAATTTATTCTTTATATATAACATATTGTTGAATTTTGTTTCTTGATCTATTCTGCCAATCTATATCTTTTGATTAGGGAACTGAGACAATTCACGAATATTGACTTAGTCCTGTCATTGCCTTATTTTTCTGTTGCTGTTTTTCTTTTCATTTCTACTTAATTGTTTGCCTTACCTGGTATATGCATTCTAATTGTCACTGTTAGCTTTATTGACTCTTTCTAGAATATCCTTGAGAATTTTTGGGGTGCTGTGTTGGTGGTCATGAATTTCCGTAGGCATTCTTTTTGTTTGTTTTGTTTTGTTAACACTGCCTGCATCTAAAATTTTTTTCTTTAAACACTCTTTATTATGGAATTATTTTGTTTCTCCATCAATTTTAAAAGATACTTTTTGTAGGACTTATCGCCTTTCTTGTAGTTTAAATCTAACTATTCCCCCGACAGCTGCATGCACACATAGGTGGGGTTTTTGGGAGTGACTGGATCATAAGTGTGGGATACTGGAGAGTCCACCAATTGGTTTAACACAGTTCTGGATGTGGTGATGAGCTTTCTGAAGAGGGAAGACTCACCTTGCATGTGGGTGAGACCAACCAATTGGCTTGCAAGAAAAGGGAATGAGGAACGAAATCTTGATGCCTCCTGCCTGCTGTGCTGTGAACGCTTTCTCCTCTACTTTGCCACCCTGCCTTGGGGCAAGGTGATAGCCTGCTTGAAACTTTCAATTTCTTTTCTAATGCTGTCTTACCCCCTTTTCTCTGTAGACCCAAGTCTAGCCCACCTTTCAGGTACCCAGAGTCTAGCAGAGACTTTGTGATCACATGTACATGGGTCTGAATCATTGCCTTTCCCTTTATCAGCGATAGGACCAGGCTTTTTTCCCTAAGCATCAGGATCTAATTATAACATCCTTCCTTATGTGGCTGTGCCACAAAGAAATCTAGTACTTACTATTCCTCGCATAGTACCTGAAACATGGCACTAAATAAATTTTAGAATCTTTCACATTTTCTGATTTCTGTTTTAAAAAATCCTTGTATCACTATTGATTGTATCACTTATGGTGTTATGTCATTGTTTTTAAAAATGATTTATATAACTTGTCTACTAATTCTCCACTATATGATTGGCAGGTACTGCACATTGCTAGAAGTTTGTGGGTGTTGGGGGGAATCCAGTAACGTCATCCATGATGAAAAAGTAAAAAATAAAGCTAGTACTTATTGAGCAGCTTGGTATGCCACGTTCTTTGCTAAGAGCTTTCAATACATTTTCCCCTTTTACTCTTCTGAAGCATGTGGTAGTTGATAGCATCCCCTTTTACTAATGAAGAAGTGGCCATCAGAAAGGCTAATTCACTTGACTGAGAGGCACAGATACTAAATGAAAGTTGAGATATGGAACTCACGTTCTTTTGATGTTGGTTGTGAACTCTTCTTCTTTGAAATGAATGTATTGCCAGCAGCCAATCCTTGCAGACTTTTCCCAGATTACCCAGAGCCAGCCAGCCAGATGTGTAGATGGAGTAATGTCTTTGGTAATGACTGTTAGAAACTGGATCTGTAGCAGTGCTCTGGCTCTGATGTCATCAGAGAGCTCATATTTCTGCTCTGCCAGCTGCAAGGTGCTGCAGAGAGGAAAGGAGGGATTATCAGCTCCTTGATGAAGGGGTCTCTATTAACCTATCTAGAAGAAAAGAGTTTCTAAGCGCATTCTATTCAGATTTTTCTCTAATAACATAATTAGCACCTTCAGTTCACCTTCACCATTTGATTTTGATCTATCATAGCTGTTTTTTATTTGTCTTGATTTTAAATAGCTAAATTACTGGCTTTAGGTAAGAAGCATATTAACTCTTATTGGAACCTAAATCTATTGATTTAGCATTGAGTATTTCTAAATCCTGATGTTCTAGGATTTCTTTTAATGGACCCAGATATTTGATGGCTGTCTTATGCAAGACCATAATTATTATATCACTTTAAAATTCTGTCCCAAATGTGGCCTGTGTCTAACTGTTATCACTACATTTTAATTATTAAAGTAAAAAGGTGATCAAAATCCATAAGAGGATGATGTGTATAGTTGTAACTACTTAAGTAACAAAAAATGGAAATTTAACGAATATTTCCTTAGAAGAAAGGTAATACAAGTGTAGATGAAGAAATAAGGCAAACTAAAGTCTCATATGTGGTTGATGAGAAAGTAATAATACAGCCACTTTGGAAAGAGTTTGCTAGTTTGTTTGTTTGTTTTTATAGTCAGATATACACCTACCATATGGTAACTCAGCTCTCCCACTCTAGGTACTTTCCCAAGAGAAGTGAAGCCATGTGTCCATGTCATGTCTTGTACATGAATATTCACAGCAGCTTTATTTATGATAACACCACAATAGAGAATGGATGGTGCTTCAGAAGTCTGGCTTCTGAAATGGGGTCAGCTGCCCTGTTTTAAACTTACAATGAGCTCCAATGTGTAAACAGCTTATAGTCATCACTCCCATTCTTACAATAAGAACAAATAAATCTGAACAAACTGAAAATGAGCTTTTCTTGGACCCACGAGAGATTTGAAGCAGCAGAACAAACCATTACGCTGAAATCTGCAGAGAGACTGAGTGATACTCAGAATGAAGTCAAAATCAGCTTATTTGAAACAGGAGTTTCAGGAGCCATGAACTGATACAAATACTTAAATGTCTATGTTGGTCAGTTAATGGAGGCTAAATAAGGACTAAAGTGAACATGAGATATTCTTCGTCCTTGGAGCCTTGAGTTGGGGGCAAGAGTTTGTAGAAGGCACATATTTATGAGTTTTATTTCCAGAAACTACCAGATTCCTGTGATGAAAAGCTAAGAGAAAAATATTAAGAAAACCATTAAAAATAACCACTTTGAAATACTGCCAGAACATTTCCTGTAACAAAAGTGTACCCAATAGGAAAGAAGGACTTTACCATATCCTCATGATTTTGTTAAAGACCACTGACCCATCTCCCACCCTTCTAGCTTTGCCATCTCATCTGAGGCAGGATGGAGGTGTGGGGAGGGAGGGGACTAAAAAACTAAAAAGCTGAGATAATAGTCCAGGGACAATATTCCACCAACAGACTGAAATGTAACTATAGGATTATACATGACTTTTCCTCCCTGACACATGACATATAGAGTATGAGGCAGATACTCTATGAAAGCATTACATCCAGCTTTAAGGGGGAACAAACAAGGCATGCTAAAAGAGAAGAAAAACAAAACAGTGTGAAGAGACAAAACAAGCATCAGAACTAGACTTGTGCATGACATAGATTCTGGAAGGATCAGATAGGGAATTTGACTCTCATTTATGTATTAAGGTCATAATGAGAAAAGTAGACAACATACAGGATCAGATGTGTACTCTGAATGGATGTTAACTTTAAAAGCATCAAAAGGAAGTAATAGGAATTTTGAGCACTGCAACAGAAATGAAGGAAGCCTCTGATCACTCCCTTAATAAATGGAGCATGACCAAGAGACAGTCAGAGGCTTTGAATGTACCAGACAGATTCCCCAAGGTAAAATGCAAAGGGAAATGTGATGAAGGAAAAAGAAAGTGCAGAGCAGAACATCCAAGCTCTGTATGACTATTTCAGGAGGTATAACATGAGTAATTAGAAAAGAGAAAAAGGAGCAAATAAACTATCTGAAGTAAAGGTAGATGGAAGTTTCCCAAAGTCAATGACAGACATCAAGATATCAATGATCATACAAGTGAAATGATTGACAGCAGTAATCTAAAGAATGGGAAGGAGGAATTGGAAGAGCAAAATGATTTTTTATAGTATACCAGCAGTACCCGTTTTGAAAGCTGTCAGAATCGGCAATATAAAGGAACAGATTCTAACAGCTTGGATACATTTCAAAATAGTAATGCTAAGTGAAAGAAGTCAGACCTCCTAAGAATATATACTTAATTTTCCCTTTTACATAAAATTCTGTAAATTTGCTAGCTAAGTTTGTTTTGTTTCATGTTTTGAGACAGTGTCTCACTGTGTAATCCAGGCTGACATCTAACTCAAGACAATCTTCCTGCCTCAGCCTCTTGAGTGCTAGGATTGCAGGTATGCACCATCATGCCTGGCTCACTGAATTATAACCTAATTTATAGCAACAGAAAGCAGACCAGTCATTCCATGGGCATAGGAGAGGACAGGTGAGGAACAATAGGGGAGAAGAGTTACTAAAAGCATGAAGAAACTCTGAGGAGTGATGGATATGTTCATTACCTTGATTGAAGAAGTGATTTCATAGAGTGATGTCTCAAAACTCGCAGATGTTTCCTTCACATAAGTGTAATTTATATATGTCAGTTATATTCAAGTTTTTTTTCAAGTGAGCATACCTGAAGAGAAATAGTGAGATGTACAAAAGAAGTGAACCTGGATATCTGAGAAGACTGCCCATAAATTCATGGTTTATATGCTCTGTGATCTTATGCAGCTTATGCAGCTATTTTTAATCCAGGTGCCCTCTATGGAGTGGGTATTGTGTCTACTTAGGAGTATTTTCATACAGATCTGATTGCGAGTGAAGGATGTATTTGTGCATAGACAGTGGTTTAGGGTGGAGATTGTCAGAGTTGGCACGGAGGATCAGTGCCCATATCTAGGTCTTGCTTGCTGAGGGTCGCGGCGTATTCCAGGGGGCTGTGGAGGAAGAGGAAGAGGCAACATCCACTGACTCTCTCTGGATTTCATTGGCCGTTGCTGAGTCACGTGGTTTCCCAAGCTGTGAAAGGTTTGTGCAGGAAGAGCTTGTTTTCTAGCCTCTGTAGTACAGAACCAAAGGTATCTTGGAGTTGGTTTGGGTGTTGAAAAAACCAACTTACAGGACCTATCCCAGATACAATGGGAGTAACTATCGCAAATGGTGGTTGAGAAGCTTTAAATGTATGTAAAGGTTAGACAGTATCTGTGAAAAAGGTCAAATGAAAAAAAAAGATCATGTTACTATTTGTTCCCTACCTAGTTAGGGATACTATCGTAGTTAGGCTCCTATAACAAAGTAGACTAGGTAGCTCCTAAACAAATTTATTTCGTGTTTTGAGACAGTTTTGCAGACTGGCAAGTTCAAGATCAAGGCACTAACATCCTAGATTCTGGGACAAGCCCACTTCCTTTATAATCAGTCACCTTCTCCATGTATCCCCACGTGTCAGAACTGATGAGATCCCTCTAGCATATCAGGGCATCAATCCCTTTCCTGCGAGCTCTGAAAAGGCTCTACCATCAGCTTGGGGAATGAATTTCAATACACAGATTTTGGGGGCACATAAATATGCAGTCCATTTTATTCATACCTGGCCCTCCAAATCCATGTCCAAATACATTCCATTCTAGTGCACTTCACCCCACTCATCTTGGCTTGTTTCAGATCAACTCAAAAGTCTAAAGCTCAAACCTAAACAACTTTTAGATTACAACAGGAAGAGGAGGAAGGAGAAAAAGCACCATCAGCTGATATCTAGGGTAGTGATTGCTTGCACTATGCTTTGAAGGACCTGACCTATGGTGCTCACCTCAGCTATAGTGAAAGCCACTGGCCCAAACAATAATTGAATGTTGTAAGGGCACGAAGGATACAGCTTTGCTGTGGAAACCATACAATGAAAAAAGAAAGAAAAGACAAAAAAAATCATGATTTCCTTGCCTGCTAATGTCCTACAAATTGAATTTGAGCTGAGTTTGGCATCATTTTAAATTAATACCATGGCCATTATAAGCCATTATAGGCCAGGTAATCTAATTGATAATTTGACTAGAATAGGAATCTCTGGAAGAGGTGATTGGATTGTGAGGGCTCTGCCTTCATGAATGGGTTAATCCACTGATGACTTCATAGACGAATGGGCTAATAGGAAGTGAGGCCTCGTTGGAGGTAGTGGGTCATAGAGGCATGACCTTGAGGACTACATCTGGTCCGTGGCCTCTTCCTCAAGAACTCTTCCCCAAGGACTCTTTGTCTGCTCTGGGGTTCTCAGGTGCCATGAGTTGAATAACTTTCCTTTATCACTTGCTTCTACCATGTTCTTTCTACCTTAGAGCCATATGACCATGGACTGAAACCATAAGCCAAATTAAACCTCTGATCCTTTAAGTTGTGAGTATCAGGTAATTTGTCACAGCAACAGAAAAGCTGACCAAATGAGACGTGTTATAAAATTCTTGCCAAAGGGATCTTTCTGTATTGGATAATACAGTGAACATCATAGGAAGTCTTGAGAATATTTCATCTGTTGAATTTGCAAATCTGTATGCAGAAGAGCATTTTAAATACCAGAGTGTACTTCCCACTAGTGATATAATTAGCAGTCTCCTAGGGAAGTACTTATCAGGTAACTCTGGGAGCCCAGGTGGTGTAGTTAGGCTTTGCAAGGGAATAGATTTAATATAGGATACATGATTTGTAGGATTATTTAATTATATTCACCCAAAGAATCAAATGCAGAAGAGTACAAGAGATCTGTCCATGCCCTAGAGACTCAGAGAATCCAGCTGAGGGCCTGGATCTCATGACTGTCCTGCATGAGTCTAGCTGAAGACCTGGAGCTCATGGTAATGTGTACTCCATGAATCCAGCTGGAGCCTAGAGCCATGACAGTGTCTCATGCAAGTCTGTACCGAGGGTCTTTACTGAGAAGGGTCAGTGGAGGAAGCTAGAAAGTCTGTGTCAGTAGGGTGAAAGATCTGTGCCAGCAGGCTGAAGGTTCTGCACTGGAGCCGACGCAGTGCTCAAGGAAAGATCAGAGCTCCCCTAAGGAACAATAAAGCCATCCTCAGCAACTTTGATGACCCAAGCTCCTCTGATGATGAGGATAGCTGAGTTCATATCAGGAAAATCCACGTGACAAGCTTCTCCAGGAGAACCAATAGCGCACCATCTTCCCCTCCAGTTCTTTTTTTATGCTGTTGGCAGTGATCCTCAGGGGGGCCTTCTACACCCAGTATCACGCTGACTCAGTTCAGCTGGGGGTTACATGTTGACCCCTAGTTAATCCACCATACCAGGAAAACCCAGATCAACACACTGAACTGAAATGCTGACATGTAATTGGGTGTGGAGAAGAAGCTTGGTGTCAGGTACTCATGCAAACCTTTCTTACCTATGTGGTCTAAAATCCCCCCTCGCCCTCATCACTCTGTTTCTCATTATCACGTCATGTTTCTTGAAACATTACTGAAATGGTTTCTTGCCTCTTTTCTCCCTTCCCTTTTGAAACTTAATTCCAAGGCTAGGGGTGTAGCTCAGTGGTAGAGTGCTTGTCCAGCATTTATGATGTCCTATATTCAATTCCCAGCATCCCAAAAATCACAGCAAAGCAGAAACTTAATTCCAGAAGATCAGAGATTTATAGCTATCAGTCTAGTTTCTTGAACAGTGCTGGCTCCATACCAGATGTAAAGGAACTTTTTTTTTTTGGTACCAGGGATTGAACTTCACCAGGCAGGAGCTGTGCCACTGAACTACATCCTCAACCCCCATGGAAAGGAACATTTTGAGTGGCTTTTTAATCACTTATGTATTTTTCTTGCATTAAAGCAAAATCAGAGAAATTGCATAGTCTCTCTCTCTCTCTTTTTTTTCTTTTTCATCTTTTTGAGACAGGGGTCTTGCTATTGCAGTTCAGGCAGACCTTGAGCTCACTTTGTAGCTCAGGCTGGTCTTAAACTTGCAACTATCCTACTGTCTCAACCTGCTGAGTGCTGGGATTACAGGCGTACACCACCATGCCCAGCTACAGTACCCCTTTTTTGTTTCTCCATTCAAATGTGTTTGACCAACAGTAGCATTTTTACCTAAGTCCTGGGAATGGGTACTGGTAGAATGTTGTGGGACACAACTTGAATGACTCCCCTTGAATGCAAAACAATTGCTGCAACTTTGGTTATATGGAGACTTATTTCCTTATGTTGATATGTACAGAGCTGACTGAGGTATTTCCTTCTCTCTTCAATGGGCTCTAAGCTTTGCAAATAAGGCTAGTGAGGTACTGGTATGTAACCTCGAAAGCCATCAGGCAGTCTTCTGTTTCCTCACATAGTACTGTCTGTAATAGATATAAGCACAGCGGGATGGCAGAGTCAGTCAGCTCCAGAAATGTCAACTGGGTATGAGCCTCAAGGTAAAAAGGCTATGACTCCCCAGGGAACAAAGGTTTAAACATCAGAAACCAAAGCAACAGCCTCCTAAAACAATTCAGTTGCTACTTTAATTGAATTATGTAAATTGATCCTTCTGCATTTTGCAGAGATGCTTTTCTCCCTACCTGGCTAGCCAGCTCAAGTTACTCGTGTAATTCCCACCATCCTCACTGTCACTCATCCTCCAGCCCCACCCTACTTCTTCACAAGATAATAAATTCTGGGAGAGGCCTAGAATCAGGGCCTTTGTCTGCACATCCTCATGGGGATTGGATTTAGGATCCCTTGGCTGACCTTAACTTGGAATATGTCTTGATGTCTTTACTTTTGCTGTGGGTTGCATTGGAGGTGGTAGATTGGAATTAACTTGCTGGGATTCCAGTAATGTCTCAATGGGATTATAAATATAACTTTCTGGATTGTGAGGAAAATTGGAAAAGGATTATGATACTTGGATAACTGTATTCAATATTTGGGATTACAATAGAATGTGAAATTGTTGAAATCTTGTAAAAGAATTAGATTCAAAGAAATAAATGTCTAAGCATATCCATGCCATACTGAAGCTAGTATTTCAGATGTAGAATGTAGTCTTTGTAAAACTACTGATAAGTGACAAAATTTGACTCAACAAAAGGTCTTTAAATTGGCATATTCCATTTGTTGTGTAGGTTTTGTCTTTGAGTATGTTCTGCTACTTAAGCCATAAAGGGCAAGATTGCGCCATAGTGTTGGTGGAGATGTGAGCACCTAAAGCTCAATGAAAAATATGAGAACTCGTAAAATGGCTTTCTGTGAATAATATGCTTCATACTCCCAGCTTTACTAATTTAGTCCATTCTCCATATCTGTGGGTTCTGCATCAATACATTCTTCAGCTGAGGGTCAAAACTATTTTTTAAAGTTGCATATGTATTTTATTGAATATGTACAGATGTTTTTGGTCACCATTCCCTAAACAATACAGTTTAGTGACTACTTATGTATGCACTTATACATTTCTATTAAGTGTTACAAGTAATCTACAGATGATTTAATGTGATTAAGGATGTTTATAGTTCATATGCAAATGTTATGCCACATTTATATGAAGGATTTGAGCATGCTTAGGTTTTGGTGTCCAGACTAATCTTCTGAGGACACTGAGGGTTTATGGTAAGGAGGCAAAATTTATCTCTTTTTTTAGATCCATTTCTTGTACTTTGTCTTCTCAGCTGCATTTAGTTATTTTTCTATGAGATTTTTCAGTATAATAATAGCCAACATCTTCAACAAATTGGGTTCTGGCATAACCCTGGGTTGTATTTAATTGAGATAGTCTAATAAAAATGCAAAAAAAAAAAAAGCCACTGAAAAGATACTTGCCATTTCCACTATGGGACAGCAAGTGTAAATCAGATTGAAATTTGCCCCCCAGAAAAGCTGCTATCCCAAGTATTTCCTATTACAAGTAAATTTCCTAAATATGATCACTGAATTTAATTCATTCATGTAAAATAATGCATGTATAAGTGTCTCGTTAGATTGAAAATGAAATGAGGATAGAATTGTTTCCCAGCATTTTTTTTTTAGATTTAGAACAATCTAAAATTTGGCACTCTGATACATTTTGTATATAAACATGGAAAAATATGATTTTTTTTCCGTACTGGGGATCGAATTCATGACCTTGCACTTGTGAGGCAGGCGCTTAGGCTGCTGAGCTAAATCCCTGGCAAAAAATATGATTTTTAACGTTCTTTTCAACTCAAATTCCATGGTTTTATGATTTATGATTGTATTTTAATCCTTTTAAAGTATTTTGTTAGGTTCATAGATTATTCAATTAACCATAACTTGGCATTAGAGTAATGGAAATTGTGTTTGAAAATAACCATCGTTATCTCATGTGGAAAATTTAGGTTCCTGAAATATGTTGAGTTTTCTTGGGAAATCTATGTGATAAATGTACCTGATTAAATGATGTGTGTATAATCCAGGTACAATAGTGATGGCACTGTTTTCTGGAATAGAGGCTTGCTATTTAAATCATCAGTATAATCTTTAATTTTTAAAAATAGAAAAAGAGAAGCTCACAATGTTCTACATAGCTACTTTTTTCTTATTCTTTGTGCATTTTTCTTTTAAAGTATGCTGTACATAACCTCAGTATTAGTTACCTTACTGAAATTCTGCAATCACCAAGAAGGTGACACATTTTAAAAGTAACTATTGGCTTGTGGGACAAGGAAATGGTGGCCTTGAGGAGGTAAAAGGACAGGTGAGATGAGGACCACGTTGTCACTCACGTGGTCACCACTGCAGGCTTCTGGATGTGGTTGATTTCGACATCAGTCAGTGGTTACCGCTGTAAACCCTACACACAATAGCCCACTTTGAGTTTATGCCTGAGCTGTGACCGAAACTGAAACACTTTTCTAAATAGCACTTTTCATGAGCACCTATGGTTATAGCTGTCCAGATGTTGAATGAAAGCAGAAAGCAATTCTGAACTGAGAGGAATCACGTTGCCATGGTTAACACTACACCAGCCAGTTTAACATTTTCACCTCTCACTTAGGATTCACCTCTCACTTAGGACACATTTTCCTCTCATATGCATTAAAAAGGAAGAAGGACGCTTGGTTGGCAGTGACTATGAGGGATGAAGGACAAGCGTCCTTTATCTTTTTGAGACAAGGTCTCTATGAAGCTCATGCTAGCCTTGAGCTCACTTTGTAGCCCAGGCTGGTTTGAATTCACAATGATCCTCCTGCCTCAGCCTCCCAAATGCTGGGATTACAGGCCTGAGTCACCACTCCTGGCAGAAAAGTGTCCTTTAAAAATAGTCATTGATCACTACCAGATGCCAGAATGGAACAATGTCCCATGCACTTGCTATACTGCCTGTGCTGGTGGGTTGGTTCACTTGGTGCCAGTCAGGGGGAGGTCACCCCCATTCCTGTGGTCCTAAGGCTTCTTAGCTTCCTCTCAAAGTCTCAGACCCTCCAGCACAACACAGTATCTGATGTTACTGGTATAAATTCCTCATTTCAACTGCATACACACCAATCTCAGAGAAGCTGAAGGCGCTCACCATTTTCACTAGGTGAGCACTTTAGTTTACTGTGAAGTGACTTACCTAAGTGTAGTGTGTGAAATACTGGTGGCCTAAGTTCAAATCCTGGCTCCGTTCTTTATTCTGTGGCTTCCATAAAGTGCGGACAGCAGTGCATACTATTTAGGGTTGATCTGGGAATTACACAGGTATGCACTTGTAAAACTACTAAAATGATTTTATTTTCTCCAATGGTTTTCATGCAAGATGTAGATATGAGAATCAGGTTAGAATTCTCATTAATAATTCACTGTTGGCCTTAGATAAGTCCTTCCACATATCTTGGCTTTTTTTTTTTTTTTTTTTTTTGTACCAAGGATGGACTTGTGACCTTGCACTTACCAGGCAAGCCTTGAACCACTGAGCTAAAACCTCCAGCCCATTGGCTTCTCTTTCTTATGCAGGGTCTTAATACTTCAGAAGTAATGAGAGCTCTAAAATGGCCTCAGTAGTTGCTGTGGAATGAACAAAGTTCAAAATGAAGACATTCTTTCTAACACTGCATGAAGATGCATTTCTAGAGTGTGGTGCATATGAAATGCAGTTGGCTCTTTCCATTAGGAAACACTGCAGAGCATCACTGTGTTTGATAAAAATCTTCAAGGTGTGAAAACACACACACACACACGCACACGCGCGCGCGTCTCTATCCTTTACTGTGATTGTCAATCCAGTATCATCTGCCAACACTGGATAAAAGCCCAGCTAGAAAAAATCGTTTATTTTGTACGGAGCAGCTGTCAGTGTGCGAGAGTCCATGGTGCGTCTTCAGGGCAGCAGCAGCAGCGAGCCCAGCAGCAGGGAGCCCCGTCCCCCTGACATGCCCGGCCAGGCTGCGCACCGGCTTCCCCGATTCCCCAGCGCAGTTTGAGTCCGACTCCGGGTCGGGAGCGGCCCCACGGTTCCGGCCGAGCACCAGGCGGCGCTGCTCCTGCGTGGCGCCCGGGGGCCGCAGGGTCAGGCGGCGGCGGCGGCGGCCAGAGGTGCGGGTCTCGGGGGCGCCCGCGGCCGGGCTCTTGGGGCGCAGCAGCCGCAGGCGGAGGCGCCCGCCGCGCGCGCAGGAATCTGGGTCCAGAGTCGCGACGCCCTCGGCCTGCAGGCGCTCGGCGGCGGCAGGGATCGGGGGCTGCGCGCCCGCGTGGCACTCGTCGCTGTCACCGTCTCCGTGGTCGTCGTCGTCCCCGCTGGAGACCGAGCGGGCGCGGGCCGGGCCGCGACTCCCCCGGGCCCGCAGCGCGCGGCTGAGCAGGCGGTCCGGGGCGCGCAGGAGGTGGCGGCGGCGGCTGCGGGGTCTCGGGGCGGGCGCGTCCCGCGGCGGGCAGGGGGCGGCGCTGCGCGGTGCCCGCGAGGGCATGAGGGGCGCGGCTCCCGCTTCTCCTCCGTAGGTGCGGGCCCGGGGGCGCGGCGCGGGGTCCCCGAGGAAGAGCGACTCTTTGCGGCGCGTGTGCGGGCTCTCGAGCAGCGCGCAGAAGCCGTAGGTGGTGCGCGCACGGGGTACGTGCGGCAGTGAGAGCGCGGCCTGCGAGCGCGGGTCCCAGTCTGTCCAGCTGGCGCCCTCGTCCTTTGGGGCCTCTTCTACCCGGGAGCTCCGGAGGGCGGCCAGGGCCAAGCGAGGCGCGAGCCGCGGCGGGATGCAGAATTCGGGGATGCGGTCCGGGGTAAGCACATTGGCGCAGGCGGCGGGGGAGCGCCCTCTGGAGCGGCGGGCGCTACTCCTGAGGATCCGGTCCCGGCCCCGCAGCAGCCGCTCCAGGCACCACATGTGAGGCCGGCGTGTGGGGTGCGGTGACCCTCAGCCGAGGACCGACTGCCTGCAGCACCCCCCCCCCCACGGCTCACTCAGCGGTTTCGCTGCCTTCCTGGGACAGGGTTGATTGAGGCTCACTGTCGTTAACTGTTGCTGTTCAGTGATCGAAAATTGCTTTCCTCCTGTCCTGTCTCAGCTGCTTTGTCGCGTGCACTTCGGAACAGCGTAACTTTGTGCTTCCCTTCGCGGACCTTAAAGCACAGATTCTTAGTGCTGGTTTCTGACTTTGGTCGCCCTGTAATTGGTGCCAAAATGCTCTTGGCTTTGTGCATTGGTGCCCTGAATCCGTAAAGGCCTCTTGCACTCTAGCCTCCAGCGAAAATTAAAGTATGTTTTTGTCTCCTCCGGAAGTTGGCTTGTTCTCCCTTTTTAGATTCAGCCTCAGCAGAGCTTTCCTGCCTCTCGGGTCCCACTTGTACCTGATGTTACCTTGTAAATTGCTTCTCCATACAGTGTTAGATGACTTCGCCCACCTGGATGTCTCGCCCAGCGGGAGACGCACGCAGCTTCGCGGAAATTCAAAGGTCACGCTGCAGGTTCAGCACCAGTGTCCGGGACAGCTGGTCTCAGCTTTTATACCAGCTGGCGTTGGCCGTGCTGCCTGGTAACCTGATGCCAGGCCCTGCCCTATTCACTCTGCCAAGTGGCGGGATTTGCGGGGAGCCTGTGGGTGTTCCTGCTTTGGGTGAAGGTATTCTCCCACACCCTGAACCGTGTTTGTTTCTTGGTGTGTCGAAGTTTGTTTCCTGCCGTGATAAAGAGGATTAAGCTGACTATAGAACCGGGTCATTTCTGAGGATCAAAACACCAAAGGAAGGTGAATGCGTGGAATATTCCGCTCTCACCTTCTGGTGCTCTCTTAATACCCTTCCAGAAATCCTGTCTTTCCGTTGCACAGCTTTTTAAGTTGTCTATTGCTTTCTGGTTTTCAGTTTTTATTTTAGATGGGCCTTGTTGAATTTAAATCACTGGGTTAGAAGGAATTTCATAAAGTGCTGGAAAGTTTCCATATCGGCCTGGGTGGGTGAAATGGGCGTAACCATAAATAAAATAATCATGTACTGTACACTGAAGACTAGGGCCCTTTATTGTATGTACATACATTATACTTCAATTAAGAAAACATAACCTATTTCTTGAGCCATGTATGGTTTTTGCTTAGGAAAGTATATTCCTGAGTATGTCTGGGCCGTTGGAATCATCTTTGGAGGCACTGTGACTGTATCTGGCCAGGAACCCTTTTCCTTCATTTTGAAAACTGACTCGGGCTTATTCTGTAAGGGAGTTGTTTCTACCTAGCTCAGGCAGATAGAGAGTTAAGCATTTTGTTCAGCGCCTGGTGTATGATGTCTCTAACATGTTGCCTTGCAAACTGCTTTTCCAAATCATGTTGAATGAATTAAACTGCATTCATGGGAAGGTGTCTTCAGAAGAGGGCGTGTGTATTTCGCTTCCAGAATACACAGTTGCTGTGCTAGGTGATTTATATATAGTCTCTAGAATTGTCTATGAAACCCTGTGAGTTCTGGCCATCCTTGTTTTATAGGTGAAAAACTGTGTTTCAGAGATCAAATAACTTACCCATGGTCACACACTGATGAGAGAAGGTGGGGACAATACCCACTAATGGGCAGTGAACATTTTGGGGGTTAAATTCAGAAACGTCTGATAATGTAAATTATGGAAAATGGCACATGCTAAACACATAGAGCAGTGATTATTATTACTGGTAAGGATAGCAGGAATATTGCATAATGGTTGAGAAAATTGGGTCTGAACTCATTGCTGATTTTGATTCCAGAGTGGGAGCTCACCATGAGGAAGTTACTTAACCTTTCTGAGCTTCCATATCAAATGTAGAATTACAAATGGCATTTACCTATAGTGTTGTCATGGTATAAAATAAGAGAATGTATGTAAACTGCTTAGTACAGAGCTTGACATACACTTATCAGATATTTTATACATATAATATATATATATTATATATATATATATATATTTTTTTTTTTGGTAGCAGGGATTGAACTCATGACCTCGGCTTGCCAGGCAGGTGCTTATGCCACTGAGCTAAATCCCCGGCCCAGATATTGTATTTATTATAACAAAAAAATGCTGATTAGTTCATTCATTTATTCAAAGCAGTATTGACTGACTACTTTCTAGGTCCCTGCCATTGTGCTTGGCAGTTGGGTCCAAGCCGTTCCAGAACATATCAGTTATGTTCATGTGTCAGAAGAAGAAGAATTAAATAATGAAGATGAAATATTTGAATTCTATCTTCTGAGGGAGAAGAGGCTTTTTTTTTTTTTTGTCTTTTTGAGACAGGCTGTCACTATGCAGTTCAGGCTGGCTTTGAACTCACTTTGTAGCTCAGGCTGGTCTTGAACTCACCATGATCCTCCTACCTCAGCCTCCCAAATGTTGGGATTACAGGCATGTACCAATTCGCTGGGCTAAGAAGAGACTTCTGAACACCAGTTAGACATTTAGTTTAAAAGGTAAGATTGGAGGGCCCCGGGGTTATTCTAGAGACAGTTCTTTTCTATCCTGATACCATCTATATTCCTGGTCCAAATTCTTTTTTTTTTTTTTTTCTCGGTACTGGGGATTGAACTCATGACCTTGTGCTTGCCAGGCAGGTGCTTATGCCACTGAGCTAAATCTTTGGCTCCTGGTCCAAAATCTTGTGCTGAGGCTAAATCTGTGGGAGGATAATTACCAAAGGGTACACTTGAAAGCCAGGAGCATATATTCTCACTCAACTTTTCTTTCTAAACAAGATGTTGTTAGCTCTGTGAGGGCAGAGAGAGCCTTTGGTCAAAATGATGAGGAGCACAGGTCAGAGTTCAGTCTGAGAAGTTGGCTGAGATATTGTTAATCAGGCTTATTAATCTGTTCCAGCCCAAGTTGTAAAATGGGGTAGAATCTATCACATAAGATGTAAGACTGCTGTGAAGATTAAAAAAACACCTATGAAAATGGTTTGCAGGCACCAAATGCTTACTAACAGCTGTTATTATTGTTGTTGTTGTTGTTATGCTTGTTTTCTTGGCAGGGAGTTAGCTAATTCACATAGGTTCCTTTAAAAACATTTCTCTGCATAGCCAAACAAAGGCTTAGTGTTTTTTTTAAATTAATGATTCATCTTCTTTAGTAACACCTAAGAAGCATTTCGTGTACAACACTTTGAAATCAGCAGAGATGTGCCCTCCAGTGCCTGGGGCCCTATGACCACACTAAGCCTTATTTTTACTCACCTCGGAAGCATGAGCCAGCCAGGACTTTGGAGGATGATGTGACAGGGTCACAGACTTACTCAGAGGAATACTGTGGTCATCCTGAGCTCACCGCTGTAGCCATAGGAACATTTGGTAATGGAGCTGGAAAACAATTCTGTGATATGAACATAAACAGATTGCATGTCACTGAGGCTGGAAGTGCTTGCAGACTAAAAGGATACTGAACATCTAAAAGCAGAGTTGGGAGGGAGGTGATCAAGCATAGTGAAAGGGTACAATGTTAGTCAGGCATAAATTCTGCTGGCCAATGGCACAGTTCAGTGAATGTAGTTAGCAATGATGCACTGTAGATCTCAAAATCCCTAGGAGAGAGTCTGTGTTCACTGTACAGATATGATAAAAAGTTTAAGGTGATCAATGTGCTAATTATCCTGGTTTAGATCACTATACATGAATCAAAACATTACATTACAAAATATACAGTCAGGATGTATTAAAAGGCAGGAAGCCATTTACAAAAGCAGACTTACAAAAATAATACATAGAGGGTTGGATAGCAAGCAAAGCAAGAAGAGAGCTTAAAACTAATAAAAATACCGGTTTTCCGACGTGTGCATCTTATTTGATCTGATAGAACATGGAGAGTTAGAAGGGACACAGGCCAAGTGGGCAGGCCATGTGCATTTTACCTTCCATGTTCACTGACTTGTGGGGCACTGGACAAGTCCCTTAGTTCATTGGGGGACTCATTGTCTCATCTGTCTGGTAAGGGGTTGGATTAATCAGACAATCTTTAAGTTTACTGCTGGTGCTAACATTATGCTTCCTCCTAGCTCGCCTTCCTAAATTTTCACTGTTTATGGTGTAGTGGCTTATGCGGTAGCTTTTTCAGCATCTTTTTTTGTTCCCAAATCCTGCTTGCTTTTCTCCAGAAACTCTTGGGTAGGTGGGTGTCAGGTGATTTAAAGTTAGAATTAAAAAAAATTTAAACAGTTGTTGATGTTTAAGAAATATTGCCTAACCTTGACTTAAACATTTAACAGAAATCTTTTGCTTGTTTTTGAGACTCAGTCCCTCATCATAGTTTGGTTTTGTAATTGCCTTTGTTGTCCTCACTGCCAATAAGCCAGAATAAAGGTAAGAATTATAATTATGGGATGTTTATTTTTTTCGGTTCATCTCTGTATGCAGTTTCTGGTAAAGGGCTGTCCTTGAGGGATGCCGGTGGTGTTTCTTCCTGACATTAGCTATGCTTGTTTAAATTGAGACTGTACATATCTGACTCCTTAAAAATACAAAAGATTTGGGGCATTACAATGGGTTGGAGGCCCATAACAATTTTTCAGAACAAGTTGAAAATGGAAGATAGTAAGATTTTTTTTCATTTTACATGATACTATTATTTGTAGTAAAAAAAGTTTGAGCTGAAGTTTCCACCTTCAAGTTTTTATTTTGGGGTTATCTTTCCCAAGTAAGATCTCTGGTGATTAAACTATAGCCCAGTGGTGATTAAACTATACAACTGTTGGCAGATAAAATGGTGCTGGTGCTCAGTGAAGTAAAGGGAAGTAATGTGTGCTGTGCTATGTCATTTTAAGTAAATCACTTAATGTTAATTAATTTTTCTACATTGTGCAGACAGTACTACTATCTGACTTACTATCTCACCAGCTGTGACAGTTAATGTGGGAGGGTTAACCCGGCTTTGCAGTCTGGTAGAGGATTGCTGGAGTATGGTGGGTGTGTCAGAGTTGTGACCTTTAGGGTCCCTTTCCCCTTCTCTGCTCACCAGCTGCCAGGTACTAAGCAGCTTTGCTCCGTACTTTTACTTTGGAACCAAATGACCATGGACTGAATCCCTTTAAAATGAGTCAAATTCAACCTGTTTTCCTTTAGGTTGTGGGTGTTGAATGTTGTGTCCGGTTGCGGGAGGGCTGATTGATACAGAAATCTTCTGTGAGGACTATATGGAAATACCTACCTTGGCATAAATAACATGATAGTTTATGAGGTATAACTAACATGTAACAAAATGTAAGGAACATATAAGAGCACATTTACACATTACTCTTTCGAGATTTTACATAAAAGTATGAGTATGCAAGGCATTATTAACACTCGTTTCTCTGATTAGGTCGTACCCTTTGTTCCACTCACTAAAGTGACTTTTTCTTCTCTATTTCTAAAGAACTTTGCATTTAAGAAATGCTTCTTCGCTAGGTCATGAGTTCGATCCCTAGGCCCCCCCCCCCCCAAAAGCTTCTTTTGCATCCTTTACAAGCTTATGTCAAGAGCAATACATATACAGTTTTTTTGGGATAAACTCTGCCTCGCAGCCAAGCATTCAACAAACGCTTGCGACTACAAGTAAATCCTAGCGTGTCTTACGTGTCTTAGGTTTCTGTCTACGGTATTTCAACAGCTTTTCACAGAGAACTAGTTGGTCGGTAGTTTATTCTCTGCAGAGAATCGGTGTCCCAGCGGGTAGTTCATTTCACTAGGCTGAAGGTCTTTCCCTCATACACTGTATTCCCGTTTTGAGGTCATGGCACAGCAGAGCCAGTTCAAAGCCAGCAAGAGAGGCAGGGATCGATGAACCAGCAACCGTAGTCACGAGACGGAAGAACAGGAAGCCCAGGGTGCTGTGCTTCCACCCCGCGGAGGGAGGGCTTCCCACCCCGTGCGCACTGGGCTCCCGCTCCCTTCGCCGTCTCCACGCGCGTTTTAAATTACTCAAGGGCGTTTTCCCCCGCGCCAGACCCTCTCGCGCCCGGGTTCCGGCCCATGCGCCCAGGCCCGCGCACGCACGCACGCAGTACTATTTTCGCACTGGCGGCAGCGCGCCTGCGCGGACGGGTCACGCGACGCACGGGGTAGGCGGGGCGTCGCCCCAGGTGCCGGGTTCCCGCAGGGGTCGTCTCCTCCTTCGTTCCGGCTCCGCCCTCCCCTCCGCGGCCCCACCATGGTGCTGGAGTCGGTGGTCGCCGACCTGCTGAACCGCTTCCTGGGGGACTACGTGGAGAACCTCGACAAGTCGCAGCTGAAGCTGGGCATCTGGGGAGGTACGCGCGAGAGGCGGCGCGGGCTTGTGGACGGACGGGAGGGCCTAGGCTGGGACTTCGGCGGGATCGTGGT
Source organism: Hydrochoerus hydrochaeris (assembly GCA_004027455.1). Classification (NCBI taxonomy): domain Eukaryota; kingdom Metazoa; phylum Chordata; class Mammalia; order Rodentia; family Hydrochaeridae; genus Hydrochoerus; species Hydrochoerus hydrochaeris. The sequence goes on from PVLA01005874.1 coordinate 79,242, forward strand.
CTGTCCCCTCGGCCCGGCGAGCCGCGCCCGCAAGGGGATCGGGGCCCTGCGCTCGCCGTTGCCTCCGGGCGGGCGGGAGGCGAGCGAGGCTTGAACCCGCGGGGTGGGCTGAGGGACGTCCCCCAGCCGCGCCAAGCAGGCACCGCCCGCAGTTGTGTTTTGCGGCGATAGAGAGTGGTCCAAGCCCAGACCTGCATCATCATCATCATCATCGATTAGGTGCATGCACGCCCGGAAGTGCCCGCAGCCTCGGCGATTCCGAGTGGTGTACTTTAAGCGTTCTTCCCCGTGCGTCCTTGGGGCTGGAGGTATGGCTTGGGCGTGCCGGAGGTCCTGAGTTCCAGTGTTCACACCTCTAAAGAAGAGCTTTGTTGTTTGCAAAATTTTGCGTTCAGCTTTGGGGATATTGGGAATACTTTCGCGTTCTGTGGAACATTTTGTCAGCTTTAGTGGGAAATGCAGAAAAGTACGCAAATGTACTGTTACTGAATCAGCCAAGGAATATTTAGGAACCTGCTCTAAAAGGGAAGCTACCTACTAAGGTAGCTGTGGGGCGCTTGAAATGCCATGAGTGCGAACTGAGACGTTGTCGAAATATAAACACTGGCTTTTGAGCGTGATCGTTTTTCGTATATTACGAAGAAGAATGTACAGTTTCAGTACTTTTAAGAATCTTGATTATGTATTGAATGACGATATTTGACTATATTGGGCTAAATTAAATGTTACTAAATTTTGTTTCTCTGTTTCTTTTTACCTTTTTTGTTTCTTTTTCTGTTTTGGCTTTTCTGAGACAGAGTCTGGCAATGCAGTTCAGGCTGGTCTTGGACTCACTTTGTAGCCCAGGCTGGTCTCAAATTTGCAAAGATCCTCCTGCCTCAGCCTTCCTAGTGCTTGGATTATAGACTTGAGCCATCACACCTAGCTTCATCCTTTTTTTGTGTTTATTCGTTGTTGCTGGATTCAAGCCCCAAGGCCTTGTGCATTCATGCCAGATAGTACACTGTACACCCACAGCCTGATACTATTTTCTGCTTTTTAGAATATAGTGTTCTTCCAGGCGCCTACAGTAACTGTATAATAGGCTCGAACAAATAAATTTATTTCTTTCACAGATTGTGTCGAATGCATATCCACTTGGATATTCCCTCAGGTTATTGGTCCACCTCTCCGATTTTATAGTTTCGCTTCATAATTTGTGGTTACTACAAAGGAAGATAGAAGTTAGGTTCTTTTATTTACAGTTACGGTTCAGTATATTATCTTCCTAACACCAGCTTCCCGTAAAATAGAATATCTGAGTTGATTACTTCTGTTCCTAGCAAATATTACTAAAGAAAGTAGGTTTAAACATTTTGGAATGAACAAATGGGAATATAAACTTAATAAAGTAGTTTTATGACATTGTAATATTGATGGTTTGCAAAGATTGGAAATTTTATATGGTCCTAATTGAAAACTATTTGCATTAGCAGATTAGGTTTGCATCTTCACAGAGTTTTTCAGTTTTTTTTCTTGTTGAATTTACACGTCTTCAAGAGGTGAAGAATTCACATATTTGATCTTATAATTGTTTGGAAATATGTTGATACTTGTTAATGGTTGTATTTGACTAGTTTAAGGCAGTTTTTTCGGTGAGAAAGTGACTTGGGTCCCTAGAAGGGATATTTGGCAGTGTTCTGGCATGAAGAATTATACAGCCTTCAGTGTTACTTGAGAAACCATGGTGTAAAGAGAATGCTAAGATTGTCTTCTGTATGTATAGCAGATGTACAGGGCACTGCACACATTTTAGGAAGGAGCTGAAAGAGGACATACAGTGGGAAGAGGAAACAGTGTCTTAAAAGTGGCTGGAAGTTACGTTGCATAATTTTTGGATGGTCTCAGGAAGTGGTTTTAAGATTCACAATACTGTGTTTACATGATTTAAAGAGAATTGTGTTGTATATAAACTTGTACATATATAGGCACTCAGTGAAATCCATAATAAAAAATGTAATAAAATCTAAGTTTTTAACAAACAATAATAAAAGGGATGGGAGATTATAAAATATCAAGTATCAGAATTGTGTTGTGGGCATTGCTTTTGAATTAGAGAAGCCGTCCCCCCCAAACAAAACCCAACAGATAACTGAAGCTGTTGTTTTTCTTTTGGGTTTTACTCTTAAAGTTTTTACTAATACCAGGCAGTTCTCAGTATTTTTAAATGGATTTAGGCAGAATAACCTTTCAAAAGTTGCCGTTTTAAAATTAGACCCTAATTATTTACTACTTGTAGGACCCTGGGCAAAACATTTTAATTCTCTTTAATCTCAGTTTCTTAATCAGTAAAGTGGGTAGGATCTATAATGATGTGAAAATGTCTTGTGATTGTTACTACTAATGGGAATGATAATAATCTCACCTGAGTGGTGGAAAAAAATTTACATTTTACTTATTTTCATAAGTATATTTCTTTTAAATTCAGACTTCTGATGCCTTACAGTCTATAGAAGGTAGAACTAGCATTATGTTTCTAAACACTTCTTATTTTCCCAGGGAATTTCTTAAAAAGTCTGATCGAGTTTGCATTTACACTTCTGCCAGCTGGTGTGTAATTTGGGTTTGCGAAGTTTGAGAGGAATGCCTGGTGGACACGTGTTGCCGGTGCTGATAGGAGGATTTACCTAGGTTTTAGTTCTCCACAACCTGGCACCAGAAGAGAAATTGCACAGCCCTCAGCTATCTGGAGTGCATCCAGGATGTAATTGTTTTACTTGCAGTTTGTATTTGGAAAGTACGTTGAAATCCAGGTCTTTCACAATGTAGGTACCAGGGTAGGATCTTTGCCAATTTGATTTTCACAGTGATTTAGTGTGGAGGAGCAGGGACATCTCTGGTGAGACCTTTGGTTCTCAATTTGGATTAGAGGAGTGGAGTACACAGGTGGCCAGGAGGTTGGCAGGAGTGGCTGCGGTGGCCCAAAAGAAGAACAAGGTTGTATGTGCTCAGTAGCCCTGCAAGCCTTTGCTCGCCAGTACCCACGGAGTAGGAATGGCAAACCTTTCAGAGCTTTCAGTGATGCGAACAGCCCACTGCAGCACGCGAGCTATACTATAGGTTTGCCATCACTGCTGTAGTGCGTTCCCTTATTTAAAATTCTTGGGGCCAGAACGGTTTTGGATTTTGGATTTTTTTGTCCTCAGATTTTGGAATATTTGTATATATGTAAAATGAGATTTCTCTGGGTAGGATCCAAATTTAAACACACTATTCATGTAGATTTTGTATGTATTTTATATATGTTATACATATAGCCTGAGTGCTTTTTAGTGGCTGTGAATTTTGACCATGATGCTAAGTGTGGCACTGTGGCAGCATTCCAAAGGTTTGGGAGTTTGGATTTTGGATGTTTCATCAGGGATGCTGCTCTTTGCGGTTTAGCAGAGCAGCATTGGGAAGGAGGGTGAGCTCGGAAGAAGTACCAGGAATGCGGGAGCCGGGATTCCAGCCCTCACTCAAGTGCTTCTAGGTTGTATGGCTTTGGGTGGGTCACTGAGCAGTGACCTTTGTTTCTTATCTGTACATCAGAGGGATGAACCAGGTCTTGACTTCCCTCATTGGAGCAAACCCGGAGCAGCCTGAGCCCCTCATGAGGTAAGCAGCTTGGCTGCTGCCCCTGCTGCGTGGTGAGAAACCATGGTGAGAAGTAGTCGCAGCTGCTGTCCTGTGTGTTCCTCGCTCACTGCTGGGCATTACACTGATGATCGAAAGTCTAAGTCTGTAATGTTGCATTGTCCTAAAGGGATCTGTAGGGCAGTGTGGGAATGAAAGGAAAAGATCTTTTGTTTTCTTCTCTCAACACATTGGTTAAAAAACAAAACAAAACACAACAACAACAACAAGACTCACAGTACCCAGATGTTTTTAAGCCTGTAGAAAGAGTTGAAAATTCCTTTCTTTCAGGCCAACACCTGGTGTACCTGAAGGCCTGGTTTCTCATCCACTCATCCTGTAGTGTAGAAACTAAACCACAGAAAGTTTCTTCTGGAGTGTAATTTATGTTACCAGATAAAACAGTGCTTTAAAGCCTAAGTTGAAAATGCCTTTTCATGTACTAAGTGGCAGTATGAGTTAGAAAATGAGAGTCAGTGCTTGGTAACCATTCTGGTAGGAAGTGAGAGCTATTCATTCTCACGGGATCCCTGCTGCATGGGAGGGAGGAAGTTCAGTAGCGTTCCTGGGTGACTGCAGCTATGGACCTTTCTTTGCCAGGACTTCCCCTTTCAGGAGTTGCTTTTCTTCTCTCTTCCCCTGACTGCTCCCAATAGTTTCTGTGCACCATCAGAAGCAGCGTCCCTTGGTTAATGAGGCAACCATGGCTAGGCTCATGTGAAATTTTTTCATGAATTGCTACAGTCAGTATTCTCTTCATGTTTCCTAAAATAAGTCATTAAAATAACATGATTCCTACTTTTAAATAATTTACCTGATTTCCTTGGCAAATGAATGTGCCTGTACATTTTGTTATACTTTCAAATGAGTGGAGAAGGCTTATGTCACAGGTGGAAAAAAGAAATCTTTAAGTATGTGGCACCGTGTGTTCTTTTTCCTGTTTGACAGTACGGAAAGTTAGTGTCCTAGGTTAGGACGTGCTATGTTTGGATATTGGTTGCTTTTGGATTTTAATCACCGTTTTTGATGACTGTCTCTTTTTGTATGAAGAATGTTGGCCATGAAGTTAAGAGACATAGTTTCTATTTTTTTTTTTTTTGTATTTGGTACAGGGGATCGAACTCAGGACCTCGCGCTTGCCAGGCAGGCGCTTATGCCACTGAGCTAAATCCCCAGCCCTTCTATTCTTAATACTGCCACAAAAATATTGGAGAACCTTGGCTAACTCTCCTCATGTCCTTATGCTTTATTCATGTATAAATACTGAGGGAGAATTAGATCTATATGGTCTGAAACATAGCTTGGGAATTTCTTTTTCTTTCTTTTTTTCTGTTTCTTTTGAGAAAACAGATTTTCAAAATGTACTAAAGCAGGTCCCTCTGCCCTGTGTTTTGCCTGCAGACCTGTCCTTCCTTCTGTGCTGCTGCTAACAATATCCCTTGGCTGTGTGCTGCCTGCACTCCTGCCCCTGCTGTACTAATTTTAGTTACCCTTTTTGTTTCTGGATTTTTTTTTTTCATCTCTCTGAAAATGCAGAGAGTAGAGTCCGTAAGTACACAGATCTCTCAGCCTCGTTTCTGGTCTTGTCTGGCATTTTTTCCCCTCGAAGGAAGTAGATTTACCTTCTGAGTTAAAGTCCTCCACTGCTGTGCTGCTGTGCTGTTGCGAAGAGTGGTGCTCTGAGCCCAGCCCCGGACATGGAAGATGTGAATGGTGGCCTTGTCGCCATGGTGTTTTGAGGCCAATCCTTTAACCTCACATGAAACCTCAGTATATCTGTATGCTTTCTTAGTATGTCTGTCCTTCTGCCCAGGGGGCTGTGAGGGTCCAGTGGTGTCATAGATCTGGAAATATTTTCTAAAAATAAAAGTTTATATCTGTACTGGAGTTGTTTTTGCCCCGGTATGGTGTGCGTCCTGAACCGATGAACTCAGCGTCAGTGGAGTGCCTGCTGTCAATAATTTATAGTTAGGTTGGGGTTTATATAAACTGTTAAATATCGTAAAGAAGATGCACCTTAAACTTCTGAGAAAGTTGTGGGAGGTAATTTCAGGTTGGAGGTTTTTAACACCAGCACTATAATTTTTATGTTTATTTTCTAGATTATTATGTATTTTAAAAGCTGTTCTTATACTTAAGGAGGCATAGTTTGGTATTAGCCCATTACCCTTTGAGTTTTATTTGCAAATAGATGGGTTTAGTTCTGTAATGTAGCACCTTTTTTTTTCTTAAAGGGGTCTCCAATGCTTGATGTCATTTGCCAGTTTTAATGGATTTAGTTCCATTTCTGTCTTGTGGTTTGCAAATGAGTCATAGATAAATATGGGTTGAAGATTTACCCTTTTGGATCAAAATCTTCACGATGGGCTTTAAGATTTCATGTGTGACTTTATGGCTCGTGTGTAAAGCGTTCACAGTGTGTTAAGGAGACTCCCAAGCTCTCCTGAGGCACCCACCACACCTGCTGCTTCCCCTCGTCCCAGGCATTTCACCCCTTTACCTGGCCCTGTTAATCTGCAAGCTGCTGCGACTGCTGCCTCCTCTTTGTGTTTGGGCTCCTGGCTCCTCCTCTAGTGCAAATAGCCTGCCGAATGGTGTTGCTGTAGTTAAGGTTGTCAAATAGTGTTCACATTGTTTTTCAGAGCGGAAGTATGCATTTATTTGTTAGATTTTGGATAGCAGAAGTAGATATTTCTGTTAGTTTTATGTCTGCAGGTAAGATAGAAGATATAGGAGAAAATGATATAAAACATATTGAGGTCGTATTGACATTGGGATTTATCTTTATTTCCCCATTTCCCTTATAATCTGATTAATTGTTAAAATATCTGATTATACTTTCTACTGAAATTACTGGGGGAAAAAAGCCATCTTTAATCCTACCACCCAGTTATAATCTCTTGTGAGCTCTTTGCCCGTCTTTTTAAATACACTTGTTTAACTTAGTTAGGTGTATTGGTGCTGTTCAGTGTTTCCCAGCTTAAATGCCAACTGTTACTTCATCAAAGAGCCAAAATTTCTGCAATGGAAACATCCCTCATTTTAAAGGACATTTTTTTTTTTACACCTATTGTGTTAGTGCCTTAGTTGTTTTAAAAACCTCACCTCTAATGCCAGTGACTTCTGAGCACTCCTGGTGACACCTAGATCCTCCCAGGCAGGTGTGAAAGTCTTCCTGTGCACCTCAGATATTGTTGGAGTAGTTTGAATGGCTTAAGTAATGCACCAGCTCTGAGGACATCTGTTTGACTTTCTAGTTGTGTTTAGTATGATTCATTGTTTAATAGACTAAAACCCAGGAATATATGTACCCCTTATATGATTTTACTGTAAATAATACTTAAGGATTTTTTTTTAAACTGCCAAGCACATGCCAGTCTTTGTGTTTACTTTGTTAGTCTTGGATTTGCACTGATGCTAGCCTGTCAGTCCTGACTTCAAAATCACTGTACTGTGACTCCTGGTCTTTGACTCTAAAGTTACTGCCTTACTTTAAATTTTCTCTGTTGTGTTGTAGGTGCTGTGCTGCTGCCTTTCTTGGTGCCCATTTGTGTTTCTTACCTCTTCCTTTTGTTTTATAATAGTTTTCAGCAATTTATTTTAGCAAATTTGAAAACTACATATACCCAGGAGATGTCCTGTAGAGAAATGAGCTTTATGCTGTGTCTTTGTAGTGCTGTGCATACATCAGTGTATATAGTAAGCTTTTGAAGTTGGATCAATCTGTGCATTCTTTAATCTTTTAAAAATTTTCTGTGCATATTTTGTTGTATATCTTTACTTTTTTTGGGCTCTGTAATGTAGACATATTATGATTTATGCCTCATTGCTGATACTTCCATTTTTAGGCAGGCCCTTTGCTATATGTTTTTAGTCCTTAACATTGTATTCATAGGGTTTGGTCTGCATTATGATAGGTTATACTAGTTGTTGTATTAATGTATTTTTTTTCCTTCTCTCTTTAAAGGCAATGTGGCTTTAGATAATCTACAGATAAAAGAAAATGCTCTGGTAAGTCTTTTTTAAAACTATGCTAATAACTTAATTAATGGGGTTACTGGGCATCTGGTACCAGGTACTAGATAAAGTGATTGAATCACTTTGTTTAATGACTTAATGATTTTCCATTAGGAAATCTCAGATTAAAAATACAGAAAAAAATTTCTCCTAGTAATTGGATAGTATCTTTTAGAAAGTGGAACTTTTTTTACCTTGGCCTTACTTGACTATAGTGTCATAGTCTACAGTTTTCTTCTGATTATCTTTACACATTTTCAACGAAATAAGGGTTTGACTTTAACAACTTTCTAATGAATAATTGTGGTCTGGCATTATAATACAGTAATAAGAAAAAGGAATTTTTAAAGAATACTGGCTGCAGAAAATAATTTTTGTCACTTACTATGGAGCAAACAAAACAATTTTTCTCCTACCCCACTTGGTTTCTATTTAGCTTGTTGGGTTAAATTTAATTTATGAAGTCATTTCTAGTTTATAATGTCTTTCTCATTGATTTAATTATCTTTTAAATCACAATTAATTAATTAATTAATTAATCTACCTTTTTGAGACAGGGTCTTGCTGTCTCCTTCCGGCTGGCCTTGGGCTCACTTTGTAGCCCAGGTTGGTCTCTAATTTACAACAATTGTCCTGCCTCAGCCTCTTGAGTGCTGGGATTATAGGCATGTGCCATCATGCCCAGCTGAAACACAATTAATTTACAGCAGTAAAATACCTGTGTGTTTGTGGTTTCAATAAGATGAAAAATGAACTGGAAAACTGTGGGTCCTCAGAATATTTGGATCTTTTTTCCCTGTGTTTTTAATGGAGCATCACAATTTTTAAATTTTATCCAAAAATGTAGGAGTTATTTTTTTATTGTTAGAGATCAGAGTACAGCTTATTTTTCTCAGTTTATGTCAGTATTTTATAAGAATATAAGTATAAATAGAATTATGAGAATTAGATACTTAATATACTTTGAAAATAAATTGAATTCTTAGCTTAAGTTGAAGAATGTACCCTTTAAAATTTTTTATTTACTAAATATGAGACAATTTTTCAGTTACTGTTTTCTTTTTTCAGTTACTGTTTTCAACTAATGTTTGTGAGATAACTGTTCCTTTTCTTGTTCTAGCATTTCTTATAAACTATGTCCATCTGTGTAAGTTAGTGGAGTTTGTATTTGTTTTGATTTATTAAAGCAAATTAACCAGTTTATCCACCTATATTTTTTAAACTACAAGTTCTTTAAATTTTTCTTATCAATAGTTTTCTATGTGAATTTTTTGTGTAGAGTCAAAGTTTAATAAAGATTTTTTTCTTTCAAAGCTGTAAGCCCTTTTCTGAATTTCTGAAATACAGAAAACTCACTGTTTATTTTTTTCCTCTTTAGAGGGCACTGCATTTCTGTATTTACATGATACTAGAGTAACTTTTGGAGAGCTTAATAATGTGAGGTGTCCTTTAAATTTCTCTTTTTCCTGAAGAGTGAATTGGATGTTCCTTTTAAAGTCAAGGCTGGGCAAATTGGTAAGTACTTAACTTTTCATATGAATTATTCCTATTTCTTTGTGTTTTTTATTATTTTGCGTTACTTAAACTAAGAAATCGTTTTTAGCTTGACCAAAAGTGTAAGACATTGTTGGCTCACGGTAGAGCTTGTAGAGTTCTGAACCTAGTATATATAATATATAAATAATACCTACCTGAATGTTTTGGCAGAAGGGTAGAAAATTACCCTCTAGGGTGGAGGGACATTTAAACTGCACCCATGCTCTTCAGGCTTGGCTCTGCTACACAAAATATGGCTTTGACTTGATCACAGATCTCCACATTTTATTAGCTTCTCTTTATTTGGGGAAGTAGTATAATTCATAAACTATTAATAAACTTTAAATGCAGCTTATTTCCCTCACTTTTTGTTCAACCATTTTCACTTGCTATGTTATGCAGCAACGTGGTATGGATGCTATGTTTTGGTGAGTATGGGGGCTTTTTCTTTGCAGCTAAATTTATTTATTTATTTATTTATTTTTTATTCCTGGAATCAAACTCAGAGCCCTTGTGCTTGCCAGTAGGGCACTATGTCACTGAGCTACATCCTTGACCCTGCAGCTAAATTCTTACACTTAGACCATATACAACTAAGCATATGTCTTCACTTGAAGATTTTTCAATAGGAAGTTTAATCTACAAAGTTTTCCCAACTAATCTACACTTCTGGAGATCTCTGTCTGTCTATCCATCCATCTATGTACCCACGCCGGATTCCTTATTTATACTATAGAATCTTTACTTATGCCATATCCCTCTATATCCCAGGAGTGTATCACATTGCTGCTTCTCTTCATGTAGTATACAAGGTCAGCGAGGGCTTTGTCTTTCACTACTCCAGTGTCTTAGTAATTACTTACCTGCTTGGGTCCATTTTTATGTGTCCTGTTAATGTAAAGGAACATTTTCATGTTTTTTGTCATTGGAAATAAGAGATAGTCCCTTATTTTGGAAACATCTCAAGGACATGTGCTATCTTTTTTGTCTTTTAAGTAGCATTGACTATTGTGATCTTTAGCAGTGCTTGAGAAGTATTGTAGTGATGCTGAATACTTAATTGAAATCCAGAGTATAGAATTTATAGCCATTTATTCACCCTTTTACTTTGAAATATTTACATACATGTGCAAAATCCAAAACTCTGTCAATAGTTGTGGGAGAGGCTAGAGTTAATGTGGAATGATTGCCTTCAAAGAAGTTACAGAGATCTAAAATTGGGACATAAGTTGAAATTGCATTTCTAGTATATTGGATGAGTTACAGCTGACTAAAGATATTTTATGTTATTCAAGTGTTTTTTTTGGGGGGGGGCAGGTACCGGGAGTCAAACTTAGGACCTCTTGCTTGCCAGGTAGGCGCTTATGCCACTGAGCTAAATCCCTGGCTATTCAAGTATTCTTACAAGGAGATTTGTATGTTAGAGGAGGTTTTCCCATGGTTTAAAATTTGTTCTGTTTGCTTTTAACGTGCCATGAGTACTTACACCTTTTCCAGGATTATTCATTGAGTATTGAGAAGGCCATTACATATTAGGATATAAAGCATATTTTATTTTTATCCTTTTTCTGGTTTATGGAGCATTTATATAAGTTATTAACTTTCTGTTCAGGTTAAAATATTGTATCTAACTTGTAGAGTCAGTGTAGCTAAGTAAGCTGAAACATGATTTGATTTTCTAAGAGCTACTCATATTTGTGAGTGACTCTAGGTTATCCTTGTACTTAAAAAAAAGTTCTTATCTCTGAAAGGAGGGATAATATAACTAACTGAATTCCAGGACCTTCTTGAGGGATGAGGGCAATGAGTTAGTACAGAGAGAAGAAAAGGTTTAGGATACAAGCAGTCCTTTCTTGGTTTGGTACTTAGAGGAGCATTTCCCAGTCTCGGTCTTATGCTAGGAATTCCAGGACCTTCTTGAGGGATGAGGGCAATGAGTTAGTACAGAGAGAAGAAAAGGTTTAGGATACAAGCAGTCCTTTCTTGGTTTGGTACTTAGAGGAGCATTTCCCAGTCTCGGTCTTATGCTAGGAAGGCAGTCAAATACATTTTGTTACGAGATTATGAGATAATTGCAAGTAATATATGTCTCTGTGTATGTATGTATATATATATTAGTATCATATCTATATTTGGTACAGTAAAATTGTAAGCTATAGAAGTGACCTAGAAGCATAGTGGTATTAGCAGATCCCCTGACCTCAGAGCCATTTAGAAACTCAGCACATTTACCAGCCAGAAAGAAATGGAGAAATAAGCTGAGTACTTTAACCCAGGCAGGATAGCCTGCATTCCAGATACTATTTTATTCCCTCTTTCGGTCATTACATTCTTTATCTTCAATTAAAAATGCCATTGATTCTTGTACAGTGGCTTAGTGTGAGTTGAAAGATTCTATTCTCTGAAAGTCTTGATCAGCAGCCCTGAGAGAACTGTAGATTTTATATGATTATTTACAAAAATTATGAAGAAGGAAGGTATTTATTTTTGGAACATGGAAAACAGGGATAGGAAAGACCTGGGCAGGATTGTTGTTAACACTACTAAGGGGAGACTGTTCCGTTAGCTGCCTGGAGACCTGGACAGGTGAATGCCAGAGATGGGGGAAAGGATGAAGGAGGAAATGGGAGAAAATACCCAAAGCAGATTTTGTCCATTTTAGAATTTAGCTTTCTTCACTTTCTTTTGCCCTGCATATTTTTCTGTGGAAGTTTTGTGGGCTGATCTCTGAAGGACCTGACATTAATGACGTGTGTAAGAGAACACATGTCCTCTGCTTCCCAGTGGTTTGTAAATGCAAGTTAGGCATAAAAATGGTCTGAGTTGTGTAACACTACTAACGGATCATAACACTATTGATAAAATAATTGATCTTGCCTTTAAAGCTGTCCTCTTCTCGTGGTGGCAGTTCTGTCCCTTGTGGCTTGTCGCTGTGTTGTGCTTCAGCTCCTGGTGTCTGGCACAGATACCATTTTACACTCAGGTTCTGGAGAGTCAGTGGCTGGTATGGGTGGATGAGCGTGGGTCCACATACTGCGTTCTGGTTGCTCTCTGATGGGCTATGTGGGTTTAGGGCAATTTAACCCCTCCCAGACCGAGTTTCCTCTGTCAAAAAACTGAAGCAATAGCTGCTTCATTTCTCTTACCATTTTAGAATGTCAAATAAGAATTATCAAGAAGTTTGACAAATATAAAGCATAATGTGAAGTTTACTTCTAGTAATATATGGAAAGGAGCTTTTAAATTCTAGTGTTGGAATTTTTCTGAGTGATATTGTATGCATAGAGAATTTTAGTGATACTTTTAATGAAAAATGAGAAATTTTTTTCTTATTGAGCAGTGAAACAAGGATTTAAGATTGAAATTATGTTTCTTTAGGTAAATTAGCTTTGAAGATTCCTTGGAAAAACCTTTATGGAGAAGCAGTTGTTGCGACTCTAGAGGGATTATATCTGCTCGTAGTCCCTGGAGCAAGTATGTTGTTTTAAGTTGTAACAATTCATTGATATCATAAGGATATTAAATTGTCTGGGTTAAGTATCTTATTTAGTAAGATACAAATATGTACATGTAAATAGCCACATTTGTGTGTAAAATGTTATTACAAAGAATAAATACAATGTTTTAAATTCTTTTCTCTGTGAGTAATTATTTTGCATCTAATCTTTGTTGAGATGCTTTAGGCAGATTACTAGGAAATGAAATAAATTGTTAAAAGTGTACTGATGTGTTAATTTACCCATTTCAAGATAAGTAAATTTATTTTTTATCCTATTTCATTGCTTCTGATTTTAAGTGAATGTTTTTTCTAAAACTTGTGTCAACATAGGTAAATTTTTAAGCAAACTGCATTATTTTAATTTTAGTAAATTTCTTTGAAATATTATAGTTTAAATAGTATCTTTAGTAAATTTTTTTCACTTGGACAGTGTGATAAAAATTTGGATGTGTTAGGGTAAAATTACTTAACAATAATTTCCCAATCATAGTACAGATATAAATTTCAGTTTTTTACTTTGCTTACAGATTTTTACTATACACATTATAGACCTTTAAGTAGCAGCAGCATTGACCTGTCTTTTATGTAAGATATGACATTTTTATGTTTTGTAGTTTTTCTAGTAGTAGTGACAATTTTGAAAGGCCCTACTATGTTTCATTGTGTGCTGCCTACAGTTATGATCGCTATTATAGTCAACACTATCAGTATATTTTTTTTACAAATCTTTTTATGTGTGCTTTTACTTTTATTTCTTTAAGATACCTCATCAGAAATGAAACTTCCTAGACAAAAAGGGTATATATTTTATAATTGTTGATACATATTCCTGAATTAATTTCCGAAAGCCTTTTTACTCTTCTGCATTGATATCAGGTGGTATTGGATGGGAAATAATTTTTGTAGTTACCGAAAGTTTTTCAGTAATTACCAGTATTCTCAGGTATTTCTGTCTTCAGTTTCTCTTTTTATGTATCTGTACAGACTTTTCCCTCCTTTCCTTTTTTATCTTTGTTTCTCTTTGTCATTTTTTTGCTCTTTTCCTTTCTTGGTATTGTTTTACAAATCAGTAGAAATCACTTATATTTAAATATTTTGAGAAACTAAAGAATACAAGTGTTTTTGAACTTAAAAAATATATTATACATTGTAGTAAGTTTGAACTTTTCACATTTATTCATTGATTCCATTTCTTTTGTGTAATTAACTACACATTTTTAGGTATTAAGTATGATGCTGAGAAAGAAGAAAAATCCTTGCAGGATGTTAAACAGAAAGAGCTTTCCCGAATTGAAGAAGCCCTTCAAAAAGCAGCAGAGAAGGGTAAATAAGTTTATGTTTTAGATAACTTAAACATAATATATATTATAATATATACTATAGATATATTTAATGTTTGTTAAATTTGTTTTACTTGACAAAATAGTGTTGCTGTCATGTAAAAAAAAAAGAAACTTTGATTTTATTTCTAGAGAATTGGCTTTGTTGTAGAAATGATACTTTTGTCCTTTTGTTTTACCACATCAGTTTATATTCCCCAGAATATGAAATTCCTGATAATATCAGAAGATTCCTAAATTTTAGGTTCTGTATTTAAAATGTTAATTCTGTCAAAGTACTCTCTCTCTATACCCTTAAAAATCCAACACTGTTGCCAAAAGAGTCTTACAATAAGAAAGGCCAGCTTGCTTTTCTACATTGGCTGTTCTTCAGACCCACTCCTGAGAGGGAATCACAGGCTGAGCAGCAGACATTCTGCTGTTGTGTAGCTTGTTAATGGAAGGCATTGGCGAGGACTTCCTCCTGTGGCCTAGAGTCAAGGAGTTTACATCTGTTACTGCCTCCTTCTAACCCAGATTCCCTTCCTCCTTATCTCATAATATGGATATATCATAATTTTGGCATTTCTAGTTAACACTTACATTACTATGACAATATGATTATTCACTGCATAGATTAAATGATGGATGGTGGTCATGTTTCCTTTCTTCTGTAGTTTTTCTTGAATTGTAAATGCTTTTTATTGCCTAATCTTCTATGTATACTTTAAATTTTTTCATGTTACATGAAATTGGTCTGTTTTATGAGTGTGGAAATTATTTTCCAGTTGCCTTTGCCCATCTCTTGGTCCTCTCCACCTTTTTTGTGGCGTTTTCCCTTTGAACTGTTCTGTTTTTGTAGCACTAGGGATTGAACACAAGGCCTTTTGTTAAGTAGGCACGTGCTCTACCACTGAGTTCCACCGCTAGCCTTGAACTGTTTTGTTTCATTTTATTTTATTTTTTAAAGGCCTGTTATATACTTGTCTTCCTGATACTGTTCTTCGTTGCTCTTTTGCATTTAATTAACTGTATCCTGGTTCTCTTTTTGTTTTTCTGTCTTTGCTTTCCCATACTCCTGTTTTTCTTGTTGGCATTGAGACATTTAGTAGCTTTTAATATAATTTTGAAAATTTTTAAGTCTAAATGCCTTTTTATTTTACTTCTAGCCTTGTTTATTTTGTCTAGGGATAAACCATAGGTTTAAAATCAGGAATTTGAAGGATGCTTTCGAAAAGTCAAATGTCAGTCTGCTTTACACATTGTTGGAAACATAAAACTTAGAAAATTTCTGTACCCTTTTGTCGGGGTTTTCCATTTGACTTGGACAGAGAGACAGTAAGTATAAAGATAAGCAGGAGGAAGTGTGTTGCTTCCTGATTAAAAGGTGCAGGCGTTACGGCAGTTGAGAATGGATGTATCATGTTCAGCCCAAGAGATTGGGGCAGACAATGTCATGTTGTTTATTTCAGCTGGCTGTGAAGAGTGCAAAAGAATAAGAGGGTCAGTGAGGTGGGAAGGTGTGCGCTGCCTGTGACAATTAGGGAGCTGCATAGCGTGTAGGTCCTTGGAAGGCTGGGAAGCTAGTTTAGGTTAATTTTAAGAGGTTTGAATGTCCCAGTGATGCAGTGGTGATGATCGCTGACCAAGCACTCTTCAGAGTACTTTATATGAATTATTAGCTCAGTTAATAGTTCTCACCCAGTGATGCAGGTGCTGTTGCTCTTCTTAGAGTTGAGGAAGCTGAATGTTAAGTAATTTGCTCTCTGTGACACAGTAAGAAAATAGTAGCTCTAGAATTTGAATCTAGTCTGACTCTAGATTCTGTATTCTTTTTTTAAAAAAATTGGAATTGAACTCAGGACTTTGCACCTTCCAGGCAGATGCTTGTACCACTGATCTGTATCCCTGGCTAGAGTCTGTATTCTCAATAGTGAGCTTTAGTCTAGAGCCACCAGGGAGCTAAATTTCCCTTTTCCTTCTTTGAAAATCCAAAGAGGGAGTGATTAGCCCTGAGGATTCTGACATTGTGTCTGAAAGCAGATCCTACCAATTTAAATGAGAACGTTTCCGCTGACTCTGAAATTAGTGTTAAATATCACTATTTTGAAAATGGGCAAAAGGGCAGGCAAAGAAAGAACCAAAGGAATAGATTTTTTTTTTGTTCCATTTGAAAATTTGTAAAATATTTCAGTGAGACATTAGCTATAATCAGTATTTGCCTGCCTTGCGTAATTTGATTGTCACAGTTTTGATTTAGAATTTTTAATACTACGAAAATGAAGTTTGTATGTGGAAAGAGTAAAAATGACGTCACTGTAAGTATTTCTTCAGAAATGGATGGTTTGGTATCATTGAATTCCAGTCGTCCTGTGAATGGTTTCTAATTCTTTGAAATCAAGGTTAGGCATATTTTACATGTGGAAATTAAAGTTGTCTTTTAATGCTTTGCGTTTTGGTTATTGCTGCCATGTGGATACAGGCGCACATTCAGGGGAGTTCATATATGGCTTGGAAAACTTGGTTTACAAGGACGTCAAGCCTGGTGGGTATGCATGGTTAATTATTTTCAACTATAAAAAATTATATTCTTGTCCATGCTTGTGCTCTTAGAGGAGTCCTTTTGATGGTGTGCCATGCTTTGAAAAATATGGAAATGTAATTCATGCTTTTCCCTTTACCATCATTTTCTTTTCCCTACCTTCTCCAGCCATTGATTCATTCACTAAACATTTGATTATCTTTTTGTGACAAGCATGATGCTGGGTGCCCATTGTTCAGGGGTAAATAGGCACAGTTCACTCCCCTTGTGAAACTCAAAGTTTGATCTGTCAGTCACTGTCAGATTTATACTGCCTTTGGGATTTTAGTTTTCTAGCACAATAGTACAGTTTCTCAATTAAGCCCTTCTCTTCTTTGTAGCAGTGGTTTTCAAGCTTATGAAAGAAACAAAATGGACTTTTCAGGGTGGGGGGAACAGGACTGTATTCAGAACTTTGATGGAAGGTACCGGCATGGCGTTTTTTTCTGATATTTTCCCTAATTGGTTTGGCTGTAGAGGTAGTTCTGGGGCCGTCTGTAGATCATATTGATATTCGAACCTTCACAAGGACAGATTGAAGGCTGCCCTATCAAATGCAATAATTTTAATATCATAATTTGATTTATTGCATTTTTTACTTTAAAAGTGTAAAGAATTTAGTATGTTACTCACACTTAAAATTTAGTTTGATAAAATGGCAAGCAGGCTTTGTAACTCAGATTTTAAACAAAAAGCATTGTGCTAGAATTATTTCTGCACCTAGAAACTTCTTTAATACGTAAGTTCATTAGGACAGTTGGAAAAAGAATTTGCTTGGCAGATTCACAGATTAAGTGAAATTACCCCGAAAGCACTTTTCCTTGTAGCAAATCTACCCTTTTAGTTGGCTAGCTATGTTAATTTGTGTTAGCTACTTTAATGTAAAAGGTAGCATGCAGATAGATGTGACTCTCTGTCCAGTTTAGTAGGTTATGGTTTTATGTAGTCTGCTGCACAGTATTTTCTAATCCTTGTAAGTGTGACCTAGCCCTAACGTACAAATGAATTTCAGTGGCCCATTGAGATACCTCACAAAATCGCTGGGTGCAATTGTTAAAAGCAGTGGAGAGGTCATTATAAAGGAAAACCTAATTGATTTGTTTTTTTTCTTACTTTGTAATGTGCCTTACTTTGGGTAAAAAATGAGATCCAGAATGTTGATGATTCTGTTTTTTTTTTGTTGTTGTTGTTGTTTTGTTTTGGTTCTGGGGATCGAACTCACAACCTCTTGCTTGCGAGGCAGGCGCTTATACCACTGAGGTAAATCCCCAGCTGTTGATGATTCTGAAATGAGAATAGTTAATTTTGTTGATGATGTTTTCATTCACTTACCTAGGAATTCCTGTGTACTTCATAATTACTTCTTTTCAGTTTCCAAACATGCATTCTTTCCTCATTTGGTGTCAATTTTTTTTTTCTTTTCCAATTCTAGGACAGTGGTTCTTCAAAGTAAAAACTATTTTCATAATAATGCTAAGATATTGCTTGATTTGGCACAGTGTCAGATATTTGCCCTGTTGGCACAAATGTGATAGTAAATTGCTGGCTCCTTAGTATGGTTCAAGGCAGGGGACCCCACTGTGTTGGTAGTTGCTGTGTTCTTTACCACCTTGCATTTTCAGTATCACAATTTTCCTTGAAGTAGGAAAATTAGAATTTTAATAAACTTCAACTTTGATCACATGTCTCTTTATTGTCATATGCAACAAAAGAGCAAGTATACTTAAAACAGTAGGTCTGAAGAAAGTGTTCATGCAGTTGGGTTGCTTTTTTATGGAAAATCATCTTTACCTGAAAAAATAATTGATGGATTATCATTACTTAGATTTGGGAGTTGTTCAGCAGAACAAAGTAACTGGCAATATTTGTTGCCAATGATAAAATTTGATCTTTTGAGAAATACTTCAGAGTTTTGAAAACCTTACATTTGCTACCTTGAGCTTGACGTTTCTTAATACTTAGAAGACTTTTCTGATGAGACTGTTGGATAGTAACACATAGGACTTTTGATATAAATAAGGAAATGACCCAACATTGGACAGGTTTGCAGAGTTCAGTTAAGCAATGTTTGTTTCCAAATGCATTAGTAATGAATAGAAAAAAATCATGCACATTTAAAAGGTTAAAGTGCAGAGCAAACCAGTTGATTTTAATGCTGGTGAAAAATTCATTGATAATGTAGATTTCATGAGACAACTGCCTTTAAGAGACTACCACTTGGAGTGTCATATTCATAATTACTTGGAAAGGTCATGAAAGTATTTCTGTCTTTATTGCATATCTGTAATGAAATGATATTTTTGCCATGTACTTCATTCAGAACAACATATCTCAAAAGATTGAATCAGAGGTGATGCATGAATCCAGCTGTGTCCTGAGCTAGCTGTTAAAAAGGGTTGGTAACCATGTGACTCTTTTCACTCCAAGTTTTGGTTTAGGAGTAAATGTTTTCTTAACTATATACTGTCTATGTAATTACATATGTAATAGTTTCTTATTTTTTTAGTGAATTAACCAAAATATTTCAAAAATTCTGTTTTAGATTTCCAGCATAATAAATATCAGTAGTTACAATCCACAAAATATAAAAAACCCTTTCAAAGCCTCAGGTTTTAAGTGTGTCAAAGGATCCTGAGACCAAAATGTTTGAAAACTGCTTTAGAGCATGATTGAGAATAGATTTATTATTCACCAGATTAGATAGAACATTCTCTAAGAACTATGTAGTACTCAGCTGTGAAACCACTCAGAGAAGTGTAACATGGCATCTCTCACATCGAGTTCAGAGACCTGACAAGGGGCTGGAACAGCCTTGAAACTACAAGAACAGGTCAGACATGAAGTGAACCTGCTGTTCTAGCCAGGTTGAATGATTTTCAGAGCTAGTTTACCTTTCTTACTTGTTCATTTTCAGATGGTATTTGAGAACTCAGTCTTTTTATACTTATTTATTTATTTTGTTTTGTTTTTTGGAGGCAGGATCTCCCTACGTAGTTTAACCTGGCCTGAATTTGTTATGTAGTGCAGGGTGACCTTGAACTTGGCCGTCATTCTCCTGCTTTAGCCTCCCAAGTGCTGAGATTACAGGGGTATGTCACCATGCCTGGCATGTATTTTTAACTTGTGAATGGAATAGAGTCCAGAACTGTGACTAGAAATACTATTATTAGTACTACCCAGTTCTGTTACATATTTTGGCAGATATTTTTACTTGAAACTTGGGATTTTAGTCTTGTTTTCAGAAGTTGATTCTTAATTTTGTAGTATAACAGTTTACAAATGTCAAGAAAGAACAAAGTAAAATTTTAAGCTAAATTTCATATATATGCTCTCAAATGTATGTATAACATGCAATTTCTGTATAACAATATAATTAATCAACAGGTCAATTTGTTACATAGAGTTTATATATTTTGTTATAATGTTCACATGTGGATTTTTTTGAATTCATTTTAGCAGTGCCCAGATTTTACACCCCGCCCTAAAATAAGCAGACTGCCTGATGAAGCCTCCTGCCTCAGGGCAAGAGAATTTTGTAAACACCGTCTATGCCATGTAATTGCTGGGCTTCCCTATGTTTGCTGGAATTCCAAGTGAGACCTGACCCCACAGTGCTTAGAGGAGTTAAGTAAGGCTATACCCAGGCAGAAGTGCTGGGCCTGAGGTTTCCGGGTCTCCTAGAAGTTTGCTAGTATGTAATTTCTGGGAGGGCAACCCAAGTTTAGGGAATGATATTTTACACAGTATACCTTGGAAAATATGGCTTATATTGGAAATTAAAAATAATGTTCCTATAGTTTCCAATATGAAGATGAGTGGCAGGAGATAGAAGCAGACAGGGATGTCTGAGGTTGGATCACAAAAGAGCTCTTTTTTGTCCGGCAAACACGATTTAATTTTATCTGGCAGGCTTCAGAGATCCTTTAAATAATTTTGAACAAGGGCTTAACAGGTTGTGGGTAATATTTCAGAAGAAACCAACATGGTGGGTGTAAAGAAGGGCCTTTAGTAGGCAGGTAAGGATGGAGGCTAGAAGCAGGGAAGCCACCCGGAGGCCACCTCAGATTTGGAACTGGAGGTGATGCCCAGCAGGCAGTTGAAGGTAAAGATCTGGAAGTTGGGCTTGGGAGAGGCAGGTGTGTTGGTTAATGCCAGAGTTCACTGAGTCACTGCTGAATAACAAAGGATGAGGTTTAAAGGGAATTACTAAGGCAATTCAATGTATGGTTCCGTGCACATTTTCTATCACTCTCATATTCTTTGTAACCTTAACTTACTGGTTCTGTTTGCGAGGCGTATCATCTGGAGAGTCATCTGTCAGCATCCTGCCCACTCATTTCATTTGTGTTCCTGCCACACATTTATCCAAACCTTCCTCTAAAAGTTTTGTCATTATTACATTTCCAATATTTTGGTAGTATTAAAATCAAAGGAAAACTTTGTTAAGTCATAAATAATGTATAAAGGATGTTGCAAGTGAATATTTTATCCCATTTTTATGTAGTTGCACCTTTCAGGTTATTTTCTAGATTAAGGAAGGTTATTCTTTACTAAAAATGTTATTGTAAATTAAAGGAGGTCTATGAATTTGTGTTTGTATTGAAATACTAGGTAGTTTAGAGTAAGTTGAATCGTACCAAAATTTGCTTTTGGGAAGAATTCTCTTATTTTCCTTTCTATCCTCTTGTCTGCTAACTTGAATTTTATCCTTTTCTCACTAATATGCTTCCACTGAGAAGGACGTAAGCGTAAAAAGCACAAAAAACATTTTAAGAAACGTTTTAGAGGTCTTGAGCGCTCAAAAGGTAGGTAAAAGTAGTTTTTATGCCATGTGTTGTTTACACACATTGCCACTTGACTCCTATCTCAGAAGGTAAAATGAATGTTAGCTTATAATTTAATTTCAAATATGAATTTCAAGTTGAAAATTCACATTAAAATCTAAACTACACCTGAAAAAAAAGTAATGACGCTAGGATAGGTGTAATTTCCATTGAGCAGTCCCTGCCTCTTCTTTGGTCATTCATTACGCGGTGCTGTGAGAACTGTACGTCTTGAGCTTGTATTTTCTGTTTTTTAATAGATAAGCCTAAAGAAGCCAAAAAGGATACATTTTTGGAAAAATTGGCAACTCAAGTAATAAAAAATGTACAAGTAAAAATCACAGACATTCACATTAAATATGAAGATGATGTAAGTAATTTCAATTTACTTGGTTTAAGTTAGCAATTAAATGTATATCATATAATAGTCTTGGTTTGCCTATATGTGGTTCATCTGTACCCAGTGTGATTTATTTTTTATTTTTTGCAGTGCTGCAGATCAAACCCAGTTACTCTACTACTGAACTACAGTCTTAGCCCTTTTAAGAATTTTTCAAGAGAGTGCTTTGTTAAGTGGCCCAGGCAGACTTGAACTTGTGATTCTGCTTCGGCCTCCCTCAGGGCATGGATTAGAGGCACTTGCTTTTGTGCCTGATTCCTGTGCCTCCCTGGAATCTGAGATTAATGTTCTTGCATGTTTTTCTGTTTTGGGCTTCTTCCATTGAGTATCCATATGTGTAAAGGTGACATGAAGCCACCAGGTGTTGTCCTCTATGTGTTAAGACTGATAACTTTAAGGATCTAATTTTGTTGTTATACTGACAGAGCAGTTAGTTCCTGGAGGTGATTAAATAACCAGTGGCAATGGTAGTCCACAGAAAAGGGACTAAAGCCATGGTTACCTTGAGTGTGGTGCCATTCTCTTTTCCTTCTGCTCAGTGGATTAAGCCGCCCACAGCTACTCACAATATGTGACATTATACTTAGAAACCAAAAATTTCACTTATGACCAAAGCTTACCATTAGTTGATTAAAAATTGTTCAGCCAGTTTAGTTAAAACATAAAATATCTTGAATTGTGTATGTTTCCCTGAGTTTAAAAGCTTGAAACAAATCAAGGGTGGGGGTCCACTGCAGTAATCCCAGCCTCCTGGGAGGCTGAGGCAGGAGGATTTTAAGTTTGAGGTAAACTGGGCAATTTGGCATGATCCTGTGTCCATGTAAGATTAGAAAAGGACAGGGAGTGTAGTTCAGTGGTAGAATGCTCTTGGCTTAGAAACTTTAAATTTTATTATTTACCCACAAATTGGAAATCTTACTGCATCTTTTCTAAAAATGAATTTTTATTTATTTATTTTTTCTTTTGGAGTTTCCTTAAGTTTGAATCAAATTAAAGCAGTACTGACAATATATCTATATCTATAAATATTTTCATTTCCTGATTAGTTCTCTGTCATTTGATACTCTTAAGCACACTGGTAGCTTTTCAAAAAGGTTCTCTATTTTATAGTAGGGTTTATATGCTGGCTTTACAGAGTTATTAAGGTGAATTTTGTTAACAAAATTTTGTTAACAAAAAGTCACATTATAAAAGCTCATGTTTCTAACAAACTCAGAAAAATACAACACAAGAGAGTGAAAGATTTTTGTTAAAACTGTGTGAAGAAATGCAAACCTTCAGATACTGATGGTGGCAAAGCAAGTTACTTATTAGAAATACATAAATGAAGACAAAACTCCCTAATGATAAGAAATGGACTTTTAAGAAGAAAGATTGTTGAAAGCCACCTCATTTTAAAGTAATCAAATATGTGGACTCGAAGTTGGATATCTTAAGTGGAAATAGCATCTCCTCAAAGAGTTGCCTCAGGTTGTATGCTGTTTGATGCCTGCCGGTAAAAGTAAGCAAAAACCCACAAATAGGATTACCATATGCTCTAGCAGTCCTATTTCTGCATATATATCTAGTGACTTTGAAAGCAGTTTTTTAAAGAGATACTGGCTATTCATGTTATTGTGCCATTATTCATGTTAATCATGATGCAGAAAGAGTGAATGGATAAAGAAAATGTGGTCTGTCTACACAGTGAAATACCGTACAGCTGTGTGTGTGTGTGTGTGTGTGTGTGTGTTTCTGTCATTTATAGTAGGATAGATAAAAATAGATGACATGCTAAGAGAAATAAGCCTGGCACCAAAGACAACTACTGCATGATCTCACTTCTATGTAGAAATTGAAAAAGCTGAACTCAGCGAGGTGGGTGGGGGTGTAAAGGTGGTTACCAGAGGCTGGGTGCAGCAAGAGGAGAGGCGGACCAAAGGCCCCGGGTGTCAGCGGAGAGGAAGCACCTCTGGTGCTCTGTGGCACAGTGTGGTGAGGACAGCTAATAACAGTGTTTTGTTGATAATGTCTATTTGAAAATTCGTGAGTGGGTTTTAAATATTCTTATTATGGAGTGATGGTAAACACGCGAGGGAATAAGTACGTTAGTGACTCTGATGTAACCCTTCCCCAGTGTACATACATTTTTTGAAACACATTGTACCGTCACAAATATATACATTGTCAGTTTGAAAAATAGCAAAAAATAACCCTGACTTATTATTGGAGGAAAGTTTCAGTTTGAACCTACACTAAGCTTTTTACTGATCCAGTACAGTTAGAAAAGTACATTATTTCTCTCCTTTTAGTAAAAAAGAGATGTACAGTAATAGTGTAAGTAACACCTGTCATGTTTAAATTGTTGACAAAAAATGTTTTAAAACTATCTAAAGAACATTACAAAGCACAAAGAGTTCGTGTTGTAGCTATGAGAAATACAGAATGTAAGAGGTGGGAAAAATAGCCTGGCGTGGTGACACGTGTGTAATTCTAGCACTTGGGAAACTGAGGCAGGAGGGTTGACATGAGTTTGAGATCAGCTTGGGTTACATAGTTTAAGACCAGTGTGAACTATATATTGAGACTTTCTCTCAGAAGACAACCAAAAGAAAGTGTGAAAATATGATTTATCATAAACGTGCTCACTGGCTAATAGTAATTTGTGGGTAGGGTAGTGGGAATTGTGGAGTTGTGTGTTGTTGACATTCTTTCTGAAATAGCCACAGATTATTTTATCTGTAGGTACAAAAAGATGAATGTAAGGAAATAGGAAAGTGTTTTGCTATAAATCATTACCTGCATTAATTATAAATAAAGCTAAGAGTGCACAGTATCAACTATACAAGGACATAGATGCATTTTTCCTGTTTGAGAAGAATATGAGGTAAAATTTTGGGATCTTGCATTACTTAGAATGTTATACTACTACTTCTTTCTGCTTATACTACTACTTTCTGCTTTGCTCATTTCTTTCATGATCAAGTGATTTTTTTTTTCTTTCTCTCTCTTTCGGGTACCATGAATCAAACGTAGGGCCTTGTGCTTGCCAGGCAGGTGCTCTGCTGCTGAGCTACATCCCAGGCCCAATCCAGTGATTCTTGATGACTTAACTGTCTTCAGGATGTCTCAGACAATGACTGCATACTGTGGAAAGCTCTGAACACTCTGTGTAAATATAACTTACACAAAAAGTTCAGAAATAGAACAAAAGTTTAACATTGGCAGGTTTTGAATGAAAAGACAGGAAATTAAGTATTAATCTAATTTTTCTTAAAGCACTGTAGAAATGGTTCCTTAAGAAAGCATTGTCAAGAAAAGTAAAGACCCAAAGAAGCAATTTGTGTTTCTAATTGTGAAAGTTTTAAATGTTACAAAAAGAAGTTAGTGGCAGTGTTATCGAGTGTTATCTTGAAGACTGTCTCTTCTTAACTCCCTGTTGGACTCTGTTAGTCGTGGTTTCTGAGTCTCTTAAACTGGGAAAAGCGTATAGGTCCTGAAGTGTCCCTAGCACATACCGGTGCTGTGCTGCTCCTTCCTTGCCTTTCTTTCCTGCCAGTCAGATGGGTTGTGTGACTCACCTGTAACCATGGTTTCCCCGCCACCTGTTGGAAGGGGCAGGGCACAAGCTACCATCACTTTCCCTACATTCTGACGTCCCTTTCCTTTGGCAGGTCACTGATCCAGAGCGGCCGCTCTCATTTGGCGTTACACTGGGGGAGCTTAGTCTACTGGTAATGTTGCCTTGGTTTTGATTTTGGTGGAACCTCTAAAGTGTTGCTGTGAAGTCGTAAGCTGAATTGCCTAAAATCAACTATCTCTGCAACTAGCTAATACATTTCTTATATATTATCTTGCTACAATTTTGTAGAAATTGAACATTTTTGGTGATGCTCTTATTACATGACATTCTTTCATTTTCATTTGTTTTACCGCAAGTAGATCTAAATACCAATTTTAAAAGTTATTTAATTTAAAGTACTAAATTTTAAAATTTAAATATACAAATATATCTAAATATCAAACAATATGAAAGGAATAAAACTATCTTAAATATGTGTGAAAAATGGGGTAGAAAATGTATGTTGAGCTAAGTGCTACCACTCGATATAGGTAAATGGATTTTGTAAGTAGCACATACATGTGTATATATTTATGTGGGTCTATTACATTGGGAGATATATAATGTAATTCAGTTTTGATTAGTTATTTTATAAATCAGTTTGTTTCTTTGCTAGAGAATACAGAGTTGTATATATATATATAAAACTATTTAGGGCAACTTGTAGGAAACATTTGCTGGTGGAGGGGCATAGAAATGAGGAAAAATAGCTATATAAGGCTTTTCTGCAAATATATGGCATATACAGTTAAAATCAAGGGCAATGGATGGTGAGCCATACTGGGGACTCTGCTCCTGATGGAGAGGACCTCCGGAAGAAGAGGAGGAAATGTGAACCGGGGTTTCTGGCAGAGAAACCAAGAGATGTGGTTATGGAGCAGTCTTAAAAAGCACACATATAGGGAAGTGCAGGTATATATGTATATGTAGTTGAAGAGTGAAGCAGAAACAGCGAAACAGAGCTGGAGAAACCAATGACAGGGTTGGGGTGTATCTAACCTTTCAACCTAACATTCTCCTCCCACCTCTAATCAGGTTCTTATCATCCTCAGAAACCTTTGCCCTGCCTGTCTGTCTTCTTTACATCAATCTCCCTCTCCTAAATCTTCATCTCCTCCTGCCTCCTCTTGATAACAGTCAAAAAGCCCCTCCTTCATGTCCTCAGTTCCTCTCAGGCCCTGAAACTACCGCCTTCTTCTCTTACACAACCAGACTTTTCCAGAATTTCCTACCTGTGCCCTCCTTCCTTCCCCAGCTCCCATTTTCTTGTCCTTAGCAAGTTCATCAATAATGTGCTGGCTGTTAAATCGGGTTCAAACTGAGCGTTGTTGGCTGTGCTGTCCTTTCTGGGAACATGGCCCTGCTGACATTTCCATACTTTTCTGGTTTGCTTTCTATGTTACAGAAATTACTATTTTTTAAAAATGTATGTGTGCCTTCTTCAACAGAATACAGGCAGGCTTTCTTGTTTCTGTTCATACCCAAGTCTTTATTTAATTTCCGAAATGAATGAACTCAAGTTATATTGTTTCACTGTTTCTTTGATTTTGCCATGCAGATGTATAAAGAATTAGGTAACGTTAGCCAACAGTAGCTAGGTGTGTTTCCTTTACCTGTTATTTTGTTTCTACTTGAGGATACTAAAACACTGTCATATACCACATTTCATAGTTACTCTCCTTTTTCTTTTAGACTACAAATGAAAATTGGACTCCATGCATACTAAATGAAGCAGAAAAAATTATATACAAGGTATTGTACTATTATTAGAGTAAAATTTTTTTGTTAGTTTCCTAGGTGCAAGCACTTAATGTATTTCCTTTAAATGGTGGAGCAGGATGTGCTTTTGGTGTGAATTGAGAGTGCAAAGTCTAGCACTGGCTCTGCTTCTTACTGTGTGACTCTCAAGTTTACTTTGTTCATCTGTCAAGTGAAGAAAAAGATATTTTATGAAGCATTAGGTAATTGAGATACTATTAGTTTTTTTTTTTTTTTTTAAAGGAAGTAAAAGTTTACTTAGCTCAGTTTGTAGAGGTTTCAGTCTGTAATCAGCTGGCTCCAGGTCAGGGTGGCATGGGAAAGGGGCAACTGTTCATGGTGGTGGAAGACAGCAAAAGAAATGAGCAAAAGAGGAGCAAGCCTCTTTTCTCTTATATGGTATGTGGGCTACCTGTCCTAGGCTGGGTGTAGACTCATACCCCCAATCCCAGCAATAGACAATGAATCAGTCACAAACTCTAGATACAGTCACCACTGGAAAGCCTGTTCCTCATGACTGCACAAGGCTTTGTGGGGACATTTAGACACAAACCATAGCATTCTGCTCCTGGCCCCCCAAAGACTCATGCACATCTCTTTATGCAAAAGGCATTTGGTCCATTGCTAAGAGTTGCTGAAGTCCTGACAGTTTCAGCATTGTTGAAAAGTCCAAGTCTCAAGTCTCTTTCAAGATCTAAGGCAGGCTGTTAGCTTAGAGCCCCTGTGTCACAATATAGGCATTTCCATGCCAAAAGGTAGAAGCTGGGATACAAAGGAATGGGACAAAGCAAGTCAGAATCCAGCAGAGCAAACATTAAGTTCTGTAGTTCCATGTACAGCATTGGAAGCAATCTGTGGCAAGTTGTGAGCTCCAGAGGGCTTGAGTGACTTACTCCATGGCACTTCTGATGGTAGTGACACCTAGGTTTTCTCTCTTGGACCCTCTGCTTTTGCTTTACACTCACACCTTTTACACACTGCTCTCAGGAGCATACTTGCTTTGCTCTGAAATCTGGGCAGAAGCTGTCCTGGCCCCACAACTCTGCCATTCTGCTCAAGTCTAGCTGAAGACCTAGAGCTCATGGCAGTGTCCTCCATGAGTCCAACTGGAGGCCTAGATGGCACGATAGTGTCTCATAAAAGCTGGAGATACTATTAGGTTTTGTAGAAAAAATATTCTCTGGTCAAATAAGGCTACTAATTTTAAGTAGCAAGCTCTCTGTAATTAAACAAGGTGTGTTTCATTTCATTGTAAGCTACAAGGCTTCATGGTACTTTAAATATGCTAATAAATGCAGTGAACCTCCTTCTGCAATGTTTATAGTGTTAGCCTTCCTCACTATGTTGCTTAGAGATGCTTTCCCACCACCTTCCCCTCCCCTGGAGACAAACTGGTATCTGCCAGAGGGGTCATTTCTCCTGTGTCCTACAAAACGATTCCTGGATCTGCTTAAGTGCTAAATTTCCAGTCAGTTTGATAGTTGAATGAATGAATCTCTTAGAAATTGTGTTCTTGGACACACAGTTTAGCAAATACTAAACTTAATAATAGAGACTGCGAATATGTTTTCCTTTAATTTTGCATTATGTTCTTTAAAAGTTCAAAGTGGCAGTTGGTTAATCTCTGGGTCGTGAACTTGAGCGTAGTCTTTTACTGTAGTTTGCTTTGTCTTTGTGTTTGTTCGTTGCTTGACCATTTTCCTTTACTTTGTAGCTTATTCGACTGGATAGTCTCAGTGCTTACTGGAATGTGAACTGCCGCCTGTCCTACCAGGGGCCCCGGGAACAGATCTTGGTAATTTTGGAAGAGCCAGCTCCACTTCCTAACTATGTTTTACTATAGAGCCCCTCAATGAGGACAGGCCACAGTCCTTTGTTTAACTTGCACATCACTAAATTTGAAGTGTGAAAAACAGTTTTGAAATCTGTATGTCTTCAAGACAGTTTGTGATTTGAATGTTTTTGTGAAATCATTCACGAGACAGTGACGTGAAAGCCTATAAAACTTAAAAAACTTCATCTGGTCTTTTATACTTATTTTAGTGGCACTCTTGTTGGATTGTAGTATTTTATTTGACAATGATTATGAGTATTGTAAAAAAAAGACAATACCTTTCAGCTGCAAAGTATGTATCTTTGGAAAAAGTTTTAAGCATTTGTGATGACGACTTCCTGAATAGTGCAAGATTAATTCAGCTTGAAATAGCCAATGTTTTTTTAATTTTAGCCATTTTAATAGATTATAGCAATATCTTATTTTGGTTTTCATTTAGTTTGTAGTTCCCTATGGACTTGAGTCATTTGCACATCTTTTGTGAATGTATTTTCCCTATGGAATTTCTGTGTGTTAATGTGCTAATTGACATTCTAATGTACTAAGCCAATCCTAGTCATGTTTATTTACTTCAAGAAGAAAGGAAGAACAGTTGGATTTTCTGAATTGGAAAAATTTTAAAATTCTATGTCTTATTTCTTAGAAGGGTAGTGTGATAAAATTTATCATTTAAGTTTTTTTATTAATATACTGATTCATAATATAGTTTATTTAAAAATCTTAAAAATAAAGATACTTAGAAAAATAAAATAGGCAGGTTGTGGATTGGGAGAAAATATTTGTGTTTCATATTCAACAAAGGATCTATATCTAAAATATGTAAAGAAGTCTTGTAATGGAATAAAAGTTTCCATCATTTTAGAAAATAGGGAAGAGATTTGAACCAACACATCACCTAAGAAATTCTGTAGGGCACACAAACACATCAAAGGATGTGTAAACATCTTGATTCTGTAGGGAAATACAATGAAAACCAAAATGAGATAACGCTATAATTTCCTGGAATTCTTATACATAGCTGGTGAGAATGCCAAATTGGTAAAATCATTTTGTAAAATAGTCTGGCAGTTTCTCATAACTAGTGTTACACTGAGTGCTTGTCCTCTGTTTATCCACAAGAGAAGAGAATTATCTCCACAGAAACACTTACAGACAGATGTTCAGGGTACCTTTCCTTCTAAGATTACAAACTGTCTATTAGGTGAATAATATTACATCCAGTTAAAGGGAAAGAATTTCTAATACAATAATAAGGATCAGTGTTAAATTAATTACCCTGGCTAAAAGAAACCATACTATACTTCTTAAAAAAAGCATGTAAAATGCAAATGATCTGTAGAGCAAAAAGTAAATCAGTGATTGCCTGGAAGACAGTGGTGGGGAGGAACTGGGGCTTATAAAGGGACCAAGTGAAACTTGGGATGATGGGTATATTCTTTCTGTACTGCAGCAGTAATGTCATGAATATTCTCCATGTCAGAATGCAGCATATTGTATACTCTGTGTGTGTGTGTGTGTGTGTGTGTGTTTGAGATAAAATCTCACTATGTGCTACTCCAGCCTGGCTCTGAACTTGCTTGTGTAGTCTAGGCTGGGCTTGAACTCAACAGAGATCCTCCTACCCCAGCCTCCCAAGTGCTGAGATTAGAGGCATGCATCACCATGCTGGGCTAAATGCATGTATTGTGCCTTAAAACAAAAGGTGGCACAGTGACAAAAATGACATAATGTGTGGTCTGGGTATACATCTAAAAAGACCGAAAGTAGGAATCAAACATGTTTATATGCCGGTGTTCATGGCAGTAAATAATTTACCTTTGACTAGAAATTTGTAGGGGTATATGCATATATTGGGGCAGTGTGGCAGCACATGCCTGTAATCCCTGCATTTTGGGAGGCTGAGGCAGGAGGATCACTGAGTTTGAGGCCAGCTTAGGGGTACAGACTGTGAGCACAAGACCAGCCTGAGCTACATAGTGAGACCCTGACTCCAAAAAAAAAAAAAAAGGGGGAAGTAATATTACAATATTTGTATATATTTAGTGTTTTAAAAAAATTATCACCTTCTATATTTTTAGTATGTTAAAGGAACATTCCTGTAAATGATACTCAGTATATTTTTTTTCTATAGACTAATAGTTACAAAGAAAGGAATAAAAATACTGATGTAAGAACCAAGTTTTTCATATATGTGGCTGAATGTGTTTGCAGCTTCTTTTCTAGTCTCATCAAATTTAAATGTTTTCTTTAGGATCAACTGAAAAATGAAATTCTTACAAGTAGCAGTAGACCCCCAAACCATCAATACAGTAAGTACTAATAAGTCGGAGTGGAATATTTTACTGTACTTCCTGATTAAGTTACTTGGACAAAAAGAGTACACTCATTTTATGCCTTCATTTCATCGATAGTGCGTTGCTTGGGAATAGATCATAAGACATCTACTGGAGAAGGAGGCAGGAGGGCCATAAGGCTGTCCGCTCCTTGTAGCTAACCTCCTTTGGCCTCTGTGTTTTCTTTGTGCCTTGTTACTGTATTCATTTTAGGACTTAGGAGTTCTTTATAAAAGATAACCAAGTCTCTGACACCTGGGTATGAAGCTTTCCTCCTCTATGTTGCTACTACTCTTGCAAGGTCAATCAGCCACTCTTGATATTTTTAAAGTGAGCTTTTCTGTTTTTTGACAGCCTCCCCTTTATTTGAAAGGTGTCTGTCCCTTATTTTCTCTATTTCACTTTAATTCTAAAGAAGGCATTGGTTTGCTTTTGCTTATTGTGCCTCTTTGTCCTCAGCTTTTTTTTTTTTTTTTTTTTTTTGTACCAGCAATTGAACTGAAGACCTTTGTCTGCCAGGCAGGTACCTAGCCACTGAGCTATGTCCCTGACTGTCCTCAGCTTTTGTACCTGTGTTCTTCAGTGTTCTGTGTTCATCTGGTTTACTTCTGTTCTCTTCCTGTTGGATGATGCTTGTCACTTTCTGTCACACTCATACTCCTCTCCTTATTGATGATAGTTTTCAAGTGCTGTTTGTGAAAGTATGTAGTTTTTTTTTTTATTGTTTTTTTTAACTGGGAATCAAACTTAGGGCCTTGTGCGCTTGCCAGGCAGGCACTGTGAGCTGCGTCCCCAGCAGCATTTAGTTTTATTGATGGATAAATGAATGCAAAAACATGACAGCTTCATTCTTTGGGCTTTTCCATTTAGAAATAACTTTAGATAAGTTAAAACTTTTCATAATTTTATGAGCATCATAAAGTGTTATAACACAGTTGAAATTATATTCACGGTTAAAACTTACCACCTTGCTTTGTGCTATCGTCTTTCCTAATACAGATTTTTTCAGTCTCCAAGTTATATTATTTATTTCATTGTAATATTATATGTGTCATGATTATTTTAAAAATCATGAAGTGATGGTGTCTTTTAGGAATTAATTTTATTCATGATTCTATTCCTAAATTTTAGCAATGATTAAGAAAAATTAATTATATTTTATTTCCTCTTACTAGTATTTTAATGAATAATAAGTGTATTAAATGCTTTGTGCAAGGGTAAAGAAACTTAATTTTATACAGACTGTGAGTAGTGAAAGGTAGATTGTGTTATGTACATTTCTTACCTAGAAGTAAGGACTTCAGTGTGATTATTGGCAGGGTGAAGATAAGCAGTTACTTTACATATTTTTTGGTAGTGATTTTGTTTTACTTATTTTCGATCATTTTGCTTCTAGAATAATAGTGTTCTCATATTATTTAGCCAGTTCATATGTAAGAGCGTATAAACATACTCATGTCTTCCCGTGTGATGTAAGTTTTCCAGCCAATATCAGCCTCTGCAAAACTCTACATGAATCCTCATGCAGAAGCCGAACTCAAAAGCCCCAAACTAGATTGGAACATAGAAGTGCAGAATATTGCCGTTGAGCTGACCAAGCCTCAGGTAAGATGCAGGGGTTATAGTAGGTTTGAATCTAGGTCACTTTGGTCCTTTCTGATGATTCTTTTGTGAAGTCCGGTGGTTCTCTGTGTTTGTTTTGTGGTGATTTGACTTTTCAAGTAATCTTTTTTTGAAAGAAAATAAATTTCAAGCTGAAGAATTTTTTTCATTTTTCTGACTTTAGATGTTGTAGAATCTTATCAAATGACAATAAATAATATTATTTTCATTTATTTAATGCTTTTTGATGGGGCATTTTAATGTGATTTTTCCTTTCTTAATTTTTAACAGTAGACCTTCATATTAAGTATTGTTTCTCTATTTTGTGAAACAACTATCTTGGCAGCTTTTTTCCTTTTGTTTCCCAAGTGTAGTTGTATGACTAAGTTGAGTTGCAGATTTGGAGGCCTTGATGTGAGAAGTGGCCAGGAGATTTTAGCCCAGTGCTGTCTAGTTATTATATTGCATTTTTGTAATGTTAGATTTTCTGGTAGCTGCATTAGCAAAGTAAAAAGATGAGATTAACTTTAATAACTTATTTTATTTAGCTTAATATTTCCAAAATATTATCATTGCAACTTGTCATCATAAAAAATTATAATGAAATATTTTACATCTTTTCCCTCCGC
Source organism: Hydrochoerus hydrochaeris (assembly GCA_004027455.1). Lineage (NCBI taxonomy): Eukaryota > Metazoa > Chordata > Mammalia > Rodentia > Hydrochaeridae > Hydrochoerus > Hydrochoerus hydrochaeris. Next base: position 112,828 of record PVLA01005874.1, read on the forward strand.
CTTCAGTCTTTGAAATATGGATATGTTCTTAATTAAAATACATTTAAGTTCACACTAAACATGAATGAATGTAACTGTTGAATTGCTTTAAGAAAATTGGCAAGGAGCAAACTGAAGTTGCCTTTTCTTTGGTCTTGCTTATATTCATGTCCGCCCTGTGTATATCTTGTGCCATTTGAAGTGTTTGTAAGGTCCACACATTGTTGTGATGGTGGTAAGCTAGGTGGTTGATTGGTTTTTTCCTGTTTAGTTACACAGCGGTTTCCTGGAGCAGTTTGAAAATTAACTCATAGATAGCTACCAGTGAAGTTATGATCCAGAAGACGTGGAAATAGTTTTAGAAATAAACTAGTGTAGAAATAAGTTGTTAAAAAGTTTAGAGAGGTTGGAGTCTCATTAGAGTGAAAAATAAAATAAAAATTGACTTTTTTGGAAAATGTGTGTAATATAATAAAGCTGGTTTTGTTTTTGTTTTGTTTTAATAAATAGTACTTAAGTATAATTGACCTTTTGGAATCATTGGATTATATGGTTAGAAATGCACCTTATAGGAAATACAGACCTAATTTACCACTTCACACCAATTGTAGGAAATGGTAAGTCTGAGCTTTTTTTTATTTTATGACAAACATATAATTATATAGTTAGGTACTGTCAGAATGAAGAGACCTGTAATCATTGTAGTATACTCACTTAGAAAAAAATAGGGTCTCTCCCTCCTCCCCAAAAGCCAAGGGGGGATATCTTTTATATGGCTGTGATACTTTTTTCATAAGCACATCCTCTTGTATTCTTGCATCTACAGTTCCAAATTTTTTAACTTAGTATATAAGATTTTCAGCATTTAAAAAAACCCTTATTTCTCTTTAGTCACCTACTAGGACTTAAGATTGTAGGCATGCTGGAATACAGTCTGAAAAATATATCTGTATGTTCTTGCTTTTTGAACTTGATGAACTGAGAAAGCTGTGAGGGCATGAGGATGTATAATCTTACAGGACCACCAGGGTATATGTGGTCTGTTGGGTACCAAAGAGTCAATTTGCTTTGGCATACCTTCCTCCTGGAGGGTTTTCATACTAAATGTATTTAAGCCAGAGAATTATAATTCAGACTTACAGTGTTACAGTGGAAATTTTACTGCAAGATATTTAACAGTGTAATATCTAAAAATCAGAGTTATTTTCCTTGATTTTTCTTAAATGTTTTATGCACATACTCATTAAAAAGTTTTGATTTTCAGGTGGAAATATGCCATTGATTCAGTTCTTGAAGTTCATATAAGAAGGTGTACACAGATGTGGTCATGGCATAACATAAAGAAGCATAGAGAGTTACTCAAGAGTTATAAAATTGCCTACAAGAGTAAGCTAACTCAGACTAAACTCTCGGAAGAAATACAGAAGCAAATTCAGGTATATTTGGTGCAGAGTGGTGAGAGCTCGTAATTGTCTGGTCACCTGTTAATGTTAATTATTCACTTATTTGAATTAAAATATAATTTTAGAACAGCTTGTGAGAGGATTTTATGGAAACAAGAGTATTTTTTCCCAATTTTTTTCTTTAACAAAATCTTTTCCCAGTCCTGAGGACAGATAAAATAATGTTACTCCAAAATCCTTTTAATAAATGTTTGGGGTTTTGTAATAGTATTTAAAATATCAGTAGTCTCACTTATATATTTATTAGTTAGCTCTATTTTACATGTTTTTCTATTAAAAGTTCCGTATTTATGTGGCCATGGCCTTTTAAAAAAAGTTTAAGTATTATTATTTGTTTTAAAACAGCTTTTAGTCTGGGATAGGACTGGGGTCTCTTTATTCTTATAAAAGATAAGAAATATACTGAATGCATAATTTGTTTAATGTCATATGATGTGGGTTATAGAACTCTTTCTGCCACTGATTGATAATGCAAAGTATGAGTTGAATTCGTGGTATTCTGAAATACCTAACACTCACTAGCATAATGTATTAGAATTGGCAGAGGTATTAGAGTCAGCTGAATTTGGGCTCAGGGCTTACAAAGTGTTCTGATTGTGGACATGAGTTTCTTAGGTCTGTTATTCTGAGGTAGGAAGTAGAAGCAGTACCTGTCTTAAAAGGTTGTGAGAACTACATGAGATGATACATAAGGGACCTAAAATACAAGTCACCCAGGAAATGTTAAATCCTTCCTATATACTTTATTGTAAATTCTGAAACTCAGTTTCTACTTTAGCTTACTTACTGACTTGCAGAGTTTTATACTCTTAAGTTTTGTGTTTTGCAGCATCATTGGAAATGTGGAAAGGGGGAAGAGTAAGAAGTAAGGATAATACCTAAAGTCCTTTTCCTCAATATTTTTGTTGCCATGTACATGTAAAACTCTTGATTTTTAACAATCTCACAGAAATGTTCTTATTTTCTTATGGTGTTTAAATAGGATATACTTCCTTAGAAAACTTAACTTCTTGCTGTAAAACTTAAAAGGTTTCAAAGCTTAGTGTATGTTCCAGTTTGATTATATCACAAGTTTTGGTAATGAACTAGAAAAGCGTAGAAATATTAGAAGAAAAAACTTTAATCTAATGGTTATTTCCCTTATTTACAAGTGTCTCTGTTTTGTAGGACCTGGAGAAGACTTTAGATGTTTTTAACATAATTTTAGCAAGGCAACAAGCACAAGTCGAGGTAATCATGTTTATTAGTTCATTTGATGTTTTCATTGTGTTAATACAGCTCTTTTAAACTTAGGATCAGGACATCTAAGTTTTATGGGAAATTATTCTTATTTACCTAAGGCAGAGAAGGAATTAAGTTGTCATTGATTAATTTAGTGTCAGAAGAAAATAAATTGGAGTTCTAGAAAAAAGCTACAAACACTAAGAGTGAAGAACTTTGAACATTTATAATTCCAATTTGAAATACATGGAAAAGAAAGTAAATAGAAATCAGTCATCATCTTAGCAATTTAGAATACTTTTGTTAACCTTTTTATGTACAGGACTCCAGTTTCTCTTTCATGCTTATGTACCTACTTGTTTTTTATCTTCCATTTTAAAAACACTTTTCTTTTTCCTTTTTCCTGTTTTCTCTTCCTTCTCTCATGTCTCTTTCTTTTTCTCTTTCACGTTCCTTCTTTACAAAATTGGAATCAATTATGTTTATAATTGTTCACAGTTGCTTATTTATTGTACCTTGTGTGCCTTGTTCTATGTAGTTTTTATAATTCTGTCGAATTTTTCAGTAATAAGCTCCAAGCAATACAGCTCATTGTAGAAAAGTTAGAAATACAGATCAACAATGGAAAGAGAAACATCATCTCACAGGCTCATCTCACTAGTAGTCACTAGTGTTAATACTTTTCTGTATATTCTGTTAGTCCTTTTTGTAGCTGCAGATTCTCTCTACTCATACTCATTTTAAAACTGAGATTAAAGCATATATAATTTTTCCTTTATTTAGCAAGTGCTCTTTGAGTTTTGGTTTTTCTAGCCTTATGATTAATAGTATGGAGTTGAGAATCAGAGCATCTGGATAATAATCCCAGCTTTGCTACCTACTGATTGTGTGATATTGGGATGTGTAATTTCTCCTTGCCTTATTTTTGAAAAATGGCATTTATTATTAGTACCTACATCATAGGGTTATTGTAAGGAGTACCGATAGTCTCTGAGGCAGTTAGATTACTGGGTGCCTGACACATAGTAATTAGTGTTTTTTTCCTTCATCATTATTTGCGTATTATACAGAAATGAGCAAAAGAGACATAACTTTCTTATTTACATTGTAGTAAGAGAGAAGGATAATAAGCATATACTTACATGAAGTAAGTAAGAATGGATGGAGAGAGGTTTGGGGCTGGGCAGTATTGATAGACATTGCTGTTTTAGACTGGGGGTTAGAGAAAATCTCACTATGGAGATGTTTGAGCAAAGACAGAGGAAACTGAGGGAGTCATTCAGAAAGGTTTCTAAGGGGAAGGATTATTCCTGCAGAAAGAGTGAAGCATAGCCAGCTCAGCAGTCTGCTGAGGGGAGGGTCTGCTGAGGGGAGAGTGGTGACCAATGAGTCAGAGGAGGAAGGAGCGAGGAGTGAAAGGGATGCTAAGGGAAGTAGCATGTCGGATTCTGCAGGATCTTGCAAACTGAAGTGTACATTTTCACTTGTATTCTGAGTTCGGAAGCTGTGTATGGGTTTTGAGAACAGGACAGTATAATGTGGTTTTAGAACTCTGGCTGCCTTGAAATCAGGCTGTAAAAGGGAGGCAAGGAGGAGGGCAGGGAGACTCCTTGAATGTGGTTGGGATGATGACTTGCCTGAAAAGGTTGCAGTGAAGTGGTGAAAAAGGGTTGATGGATTATAGGGCCAGTGTTTCCTGCCTAATTAGATGTGCATGTAAGAGAGTGTCAAGATGACTTTAAAGGTTTTTTTCTGAGTGCAGTTGGAAGGACAGATTTGTTATTCTGTGAGATGAGGAAGGCTGTATTTAACAAGCATGGGTGAGGTGAGAGAAGATCAGGAGTTCAGTAGGCAGCTGGGTACATGATTGTGGAGTTTAGCAGAGAAATCCGTGCTGGTGTGTGAATTTGGAAAGGGTCAGCTTGTAGGTTGCATTTATAGTCATGAGATTAGATGACATCATTGAACTTCTTAGAGTAGCAGGAGAAGCAGATGGTACTGAGATCTGAAGCACTCTGTTGTTATGGTCAGTGAGATGGGCAAAGTCCAGCAAAGATGCCCATGGAGGGGCTGCTGGAGGTGTAGCAGAGAAGCTGTGAATGCTGTACGTTCACATCCGAGTAGAGGAGGAATTTCAGGAAAGATGATAATCACCTGTGACGGGGCACCTGACTCATCATTTGAGGTGGCTCTGATAGTTAAATATTAAATTAAAAACCTTTAAAGTCATGTTTGATTCTCTCACAACCTACACAAGTATGTTTATAGATACAGATGAGAATATCATACATATATACACATATAAATATATTGTGGTTAGTTGACTGTTCGCATCTGTTAGTTATCTTTTCTATTGAGAATTGATCATATATTTCTATTTTTCTCCATTGTTTTTGTTTTTATATTATCATATTTTTGTTTTATATGTCCTGTTGAATATATCACTATATACTTACATTGTTATCTGTATGTATATTTAGTCCTTTTGATGTACTGTATAGCTCTGTGAGCACTGATTATTTTTTTCCCGTCTATTTTTCTCTGTATTTTTAAATTGAATAATTTCTATTGTTGTGTTTTGAAGTTCCCTGTTCTATCATCTCCATTTTGCTGTTGAGCTCATCCTATGAGACTTTAATTTCAGAAACTAGATTATTTGACTGTTGGCATCTGTTACCCTTTACGGTTGAGAACTGGCCACATTTCCCTGTTTTCTCTCTTTTTTTTTTTTTTTTTTTAATGTCAAGTGATTACAGATTGTATTTTTGACATTGGGGCTATTGTAGCATGTATTCTTTGAGTCCCATTACACTTGTCTGGAAAATGATTATTACAAAACCTGGTTAGGTTCTGGTCCTAAGCTGTGCATTGCCTTCTGTGGATGGTGGCTCAAGTCTGAATTGAGTTCCTAACCCTATGGCATGTAGATTTGAATCTGTTATGCACATGAATTGTATGGGGGTTAATTTGAGATCTGAGAGGATGGTTTATGTCTCAGTTCAGGTCTCTAAACCTTTGTCTCTTTGGTTGAATCAGTTTGATACATAATGAATCTTGGATTGGATTGGATTGTAGACAGATTCATGTGCAGAACTAAGGGCCAGTCTCTTCTCATGCTCTCTCCCCTATAAGATTTTTCCTTGTATACTCTGGCCAGCATGGACTTATTTTCTGGTTGTTTGGTCAGAAATAAGTAGTTTCTCAGGGTTGTAGTTGCCTGTACAACTGTGCTGCTTGTATTTCTTGCAGCTGCTTGAGTGAGGCCCCTTCCCTGGGTGGAGCCATGTGGAGTACTTTTCTGTCGCTTTATAGGAGCTTAGGGTAGAATAACACACTTTGACTACTTCAGTTTTTGTGGGCAGGAAGTCTTGGCATGGCTTGGCTGAGCTTTCTGCTTGGGAAGTGATCAGAATACCTTGAGGTGTTACCTAGGATGTAGTATCAGCTGAAGCATGTCTGATAGGCTCCACTCTCACTGGTCGAATTTACTTTGGATTTACCTTCTTTTGGCTTTGGGGTGGATGACTTTTTCAGTTGCCTGCTAACTACAGGCTTCTCCCAGCTCTTAAATATCACTTTCTGTTTCTTGCCTCATGAGTCATATACTTCCCATAACTTGGCAGCTTGCTTCTTCAAAGGGAGAGGGAGACTCCACCAGGAGGGCTGCCGCAGTACTACACTTCTAACAACTCCCACACTTTGCACATAGTGAATGTGTTTCATCACTTCCTTCAGGTTCCCTTGGTTAGAAACAAGTCAGGAGGCAAGAGTTTATGTAAGAGATGCTGGGGCACATCACTGAGAAAAATAAAAGACATGGAAACTCACTTTTGTGTGTGTTGGTTCTCCATGTCTGGGTCCCTTTCCACCATCTGTCTGCTTTGCCTACTTTTCAGGCTCTGATGAATGTTTTTTAAACTATGTTTTTTAGTTTTCATTGGTAGAAAGAAAGGGCTAATGCCACTGTGGAATCGAAACAGCACCGTTTGGTTTGGATAAGAGCATTTTTTAATAGACTGTGCAGGCAGAAACTTTATAGGAATGAGAGAATGGAAGATTAGGAACTGGAGACTCTTGAGTAAGTGCAGACAATGTGATTCCTTGCTGAAAGGGGAACAGAAATGGAGTGGAAGCTTGGGAAATGTGGAATCAAGACGTTTTATAACTTGCTTTTTGTTGTTTCCCATTATTTTTTTTCTAAGTTACTACAGTTTAGTGCCGCTACAGTTACTTGTCTGGCATCATTTAAACAACTGGATAACTTTCCATTCTGTGCAGATATCAGAATGTGTGTTGCTGTTTGCCATTGGTTGTATTCAATTGTGACGCTGTAGTGGGTAGTCTTGTCTGTCTCTCTGATATCTTGCATTTTGTAAGGTCAGATTCCTCAGTGGATAGTTGTTGGGTCAGAGAGTATGAATATTTTAAAAAGTTGTTTGCCATTTGTGAATTGGTCTAATGAAACAGAAATGAATCACTGGAGGAAACATACTTTCAGGCCTCCTTAAGTCACTTGAGTTTCATTGTGTGCTTTTAGTACCACTTGCAGTTACTCAGAAATTAAGGAAGATGAATTACTGGCTGCAGTGGACAAAGAAGGGTGGGTATGAGGAGCACAGAGACAGTGCAGTTTATTTAAGATTGGTAGTTCTCATTGTGGGGCCAGAGAGTTTTAAACCAGGGTTGAAGTTTTGCTCACTGTGGTCCCTTTGTGAGTCAGGGAAGGATGTGGGTCATGGATGCGTGAAACAAGTGAGGGCTGTGCTGGATCTGTATTTCTGTTGGTCACTTATACATGCACTTAGATTTTTAACAGAAACATGTAAAATAGGTCTGTATCTGTGTGTGTAAAATTTTTAAACTGTGAAATCATAGAGTCATTACAGAAAATAAGCAGCAAAGATATTTCACAAAGTCCCTGTGTGTCTTTGACTCAGTTTTCCCCTAGGGTTACATTTATGTAAAACACAGTATCAAAACCAGGATTTGAAATTGGTAGAGTTTCTGATAGCTGTCATGTTTTTAAGTGGTAATTCTTCAGCTTTTAAAGTGGTAATCATCAAAACAATGGAAAGCTTTTTAACGGACTCTTTATTTTCTTTGAGGTTAGTGTTTTTATCAGATGCTTTTTTGTATTAATTTATACCTTTTCTCTTTATTAAGTATTTTTTTTTCCCTTTTGGTAGTACAGGGGGTCAAATCTGGGACTTTCACACTGAGCTCCATCCCCAGCCATTTTATAATTTTTTTCTTTTGAGACAGTGTTGCTAACTTTTTGGGGGTGTGTGTGAGCAAACTTGATCATCCTGCTTCAGCCTCCCAAGTGCTGGCTGGGATTATAGGTATGCATCACCTTGCCTAATTGTTTTTCTATTTTTGAATTTTATTTGAAACACTTTGAAAATTTTAGCATGTTGATCACATTTCTAACCAAGATTTCAACTTTGTGACTTTATCTTCATTCAAAAAATTTTTTTTTCATACCAGGAATCAAACTCAGGACTTCGAGCTTGCTAGGGAGCTATTGTACTGCTGAGCTGCATCCCTGGCCCTAAAAGAATTTTTAAAAAGATACTTAAATAGAGATTTGGAGAAGAGAAAGTTGAATGTTGCCATGTGTTACCCTATTACTTGAGGTCTCTTATTAGAGTATTTATTTTAATCTTCTAATGATTTTTTTCAGTGAATTCATGTTTTTTTTTGAAATAAAATGTATCTCCTTAAAATGCATATTATTTATTATCATAAATTAGATTTTTATGGAAACTAAAATGGTTATAATTTGTGTCTACCCTTTTAAAATAAGTTTACTTAAAATTTTTTTTTAATATTCAGATGCCTTGCAGTTTTTCTGGCATTTAGGTTTATAAAGGACACTTCATAAATCCTCCCATTTATGCAGTGCAGGTATCTAAGAGGAGTTCCAGGGTGTGGGCTCTGGCTACATTTTCCTGGGAGGGTTGGTGGTACTGTAATTTAGACCTTTCAAACTGCAGATGGTAAGCATTTAGTTGGGTGTCCTTTGCAGAGTATCTCAGTTTGATCTACTGTGAAAGAGTTGTAGCAGCTGAACTCCCTGTGGGGTTTTTTTTTTTTTGCCTTTTTGAGGCAGGTCTCCCTATGCAGTTCAGGCTGGCCTTGGGCTCACTTTGTAGCTCGGGCTGATCTCTAACTTGCAACGATCTACCTGCCTCAGCCTCCCAAGTGCTGGAATTACAGGCATGAGCCACCGTGCCGGCTTCTGAACTTCCTGTGTTTTGATCTCTGCTATTGTTGAAGGAGACTCCTTTGTTGTAGTTTTGAACCGGGTGTACATGATAGTCACCTGGGGAATTTTTATAACATACAGATGCCTGGAGCCCCACACCCTTAAGATTGATTTAATTGGGGTGGCATTGATGTTTTTCTTAAACTTCTTGATGATGCACATACACGGCAAGGATTGAAGATCAATGAGCTGTGGTATCTGCAGTAACTGCCTGTGATTCACTTGCAGCTTGCAAATTCAAATAAGATTTTAATGTTTGCACTCATCCTTGGCTTCTTATAAGCGTCTAACATTTTCTCATGCTTACTCTTTATAAGTTACTAACCAAACTTGTTCTCTCTCATAGAATCATTCACTATCACTTTTAGATTATTTTATGTTCTAACTGAAATTTACCTCTTTGGGGAATGAGAACATAGAGTCTAATTTAATTATTGCTTTCATTTCTTTGTCTCTGTGTTGTTTGGTTCATCTGAGAAGTGGGCAAAGAGAGGGAGTAACAGAGACAAATGAGAAATTTGTTGAGGAAAGAGTCTGATGTGTGATTCAGGTGCCATCTGTAGCCCTCCTCTCCTGCCATATCCATGGTTAGCAAAGCAGCAGTGGATGTGAATTCTGAAATACAGTTGCTTTGAACTGATACATTTTGGGTATGAGAACATCTTTCTTTAGTGGACGTCTTCTCTTGATAAACCTGCAATTCTAGTGACCTTAACTGAAAGATTTCTGGATTATAATCCTCAGGACAGTTTTCCTTGAAACCAACTGTATTGCTGATCCAGTGCACTCTCATCAAGATGCTTTCCATAGATACAAAGCGGTGCTGTTTAACAAATCGTATTGTAAGCATCATTTAAGAAGGACCTGGTTTTTGTGCCTGTTTTAGTCTGACATTGTGTTGAGCATGAAAATGAAGAAAGCATTTATTTTTCAGTTAATTTTTTAATTTTAATTTTTTAGGTGATTCGATCTGGGCAGAAACTAAAGAAGAAATCCACTGACACAGGGGAGAAACGGGGAGGCTGGTTTAGTGGGTTTTGGGGTAAGAAGGAGTCTAAGAAAACAGATGAAGAATCATTGATTCCTGAAAGTAAGTTCAAGTCTGCTGGTTTATTGTACATTCATGAGAAAAAATTAGGTAAATTATACCTTAGTTTTTCAATTGAATTTCATTTCAAAATACTTTTATTTTGAAATAAAATTGGCTCTGTATCCTAAACATAAGTGCATTTATTTCCAGTAAAACTTTGCTTGAGAAGAATTACATGAAATTTAAAATGTTCAAATTTAGAGGTTTCAGCATTTGCACTTCTTATGTTTTCCATGAATATTTAATGATAAGCTTCACTTCAGTTGTAAAATTCTTAGAGAATTTTAAAACTTTTTTTTTTTTTTATCAGTACTGGGGATCGAACTCACGACCGCATGCTTACAAGGCAGGCACTTATGCCACTGAGCTAAATCCCCAGCCCCTAAAACTCTTGAGAACAGAATTTCTTTTGTACTGTCTCTTTGCCTTTACTGAAATGGTGAACACAGACAGGGTGCTTATTTTAGTCATAGTGAGATATTAGAGAAAATTACTTGGCTGATTTGTTTTATCATTTGTCTCTATTGATTTTAGGACATTTGTTTTGACTTTTGGTTGTATCTGTAAAACTGAAGAAATTAATTTCTTGAATTGCTGTCTTTTCCTTGTAGCTATTGATGATCTTATGACCCCGGAGGAGAAGGACAAGCTCTTCACCGCTATTGGTTACAGCGAGAGTACGCATAATTTGACTTTGCCCAAGCAGGTAATTACACCGCGCTGGAGACGTGTTTCCATTCTTCATGCGGCATTGTCTACAATTGGATTAAACAAGTTGCTGACCTTTTAACTATTGGAAATGTGTTATTGTTAGTTTCTGCTTTACTCTTCAGATGTTAAATTCTTCCAGTCAGACCTTACCAATTAAAATTTTCCCTTCAACTTCAGCTATTAGTGAATGTAAGAATAGTCTGATTAAAAAGTACTTCTTATAGTTTAAATTGAATCTTTAAAACTTTTTTATTGTGAAACATAAGTCATGTAAGAGTGAAAGAAACTGAAAGGCCTTGCTCACTTGGTTGATCAGAAAGGACACAAGTATATGATTACTGTTAGGGTCAGGATTTAGAATCTTGCCACTAATGCAGAACGCATTAGTGTATCTTCCTGTTCTTGCTTTTCAAAGGCAGTTAATAACCAGTTTTTTATGGTAACAATTCTTTTGATTTTTGTGTTTCGCTAAAATCACTGATTTTGTTTTGTACGCTTTTATCTTTCTATAAATGGAATCATAAAATTGTGTTTGCTGTGAGGCCCATCCTTGTTGTACTGCATATATTTTGCTCATTTTTGTCACTCCATAAGATTCCAACTTTTACAAAAAATACCAAAAGTTACTCATTTGTGCTTCTGTTGATGAACATTTGGATTGTTCTGTTTGTTCGGTTATTATGAGTAATGCTGCCGTGAATTTCTTGTAGGTATTTTCATAGTGTGTATATCTTAAGATTTCCTGTATAGTGTCTACTTAGGAGTAAAACTGCTGGGTCATAGTATCGGCTCCTGACCTAGATCCCCAATCTCCCAAACGAGTGTATAGCGAAGGTTTAAATAAAATGAGACAAGTGTTGTGATTTTAAGGCTCCAGGAGGGTCAAAACCCTTTAGTTGAGCTCGAGACTCCGAGGGCTAAGACAAAGACTTCTCTGGACCGCCCACTTTATTAGATCCAACAATAAGGGGCAGGGAAACTGAGGAAAGCGCAGGCTCAATGGGAGTCATTTCAAAGACTTCTCCAAGTAGTAAATTATGGCAATTTAGGAGAACCATCCTCTCTCCAAGTTGACATTTATGGTAGGATTGAGACTGCAGGAGTGAAATTCCTTCAGCTGCAGTCTCTATTTACTTAACTGATGTTTGAGCCAAGTGTCCACACCTGTGGCCTTATCTTGCTCTTTGAGGTATCTCTGGCCTCACAGGCCACTACAGGCCTCAGCCAGGACCAGGGATTCATACAGGTTCACTTACTATGAATCAGCTCCCGTTGCCAGGCAAGGGGTTGAGGCCTAGGATAGACTCATAGATAAACATAGAAAGACAATTAGTTAATTTTAAATCCTGCTCAGAGCTGCTTCATAGTGGTCTCCAACATCATAGGATAGGAGTATATGTAATAGTGTAGTCTATGAAATAGTTTTGCAAGATGGAAAACATTTCCATCAGCAGATATAAGGGTTCTGTATCTTCACCAATACTAGTACCAGTCTTTTAAATTTTAGTCATTCTAACTGCTAGGTATGCAATAGTATTAAGTTCTGATTATTTTAAAACAAGATCTCCCTGTGTAGCCCACATTGGCCTTGAGCTTGCTATTCTCCCAGCTTAGCTTCCTGAATATTGGGATTGCAAGCTTGCATCACCATGACTGGCTTGATCTTTGTATAAGGGAATCTTGGCTATTCTAGATCATTCACACTTCTGTGTGCTATTCAGAATCATCAGTGTTTTCAGAAGTACATGCTGACGTTTTGTTTGAGATTGCACTGAATATTAGGGAGAGTGGTGATTTCAGCAAACTGAATGTTCAAGCCACTTACTCCTTTCTATTTGGTCTTGCATGTGCTATTACTTTCTGCCCAAGGAGTGCCCATTACTATATATTCTTTTTTTTTTTTTTTTTTCTGGGAATCAAACTCAGACCTTGCACTTGCTAGGCAGGTACTACGCAGCTGGGCTACATCTCTGGCCCTATACATTATTTCTTTTAATGCTGGTCTGCTGATAAAAATGTATCTATTTTCCCTTTTTTCTTGAAGGATTCTTTTTTCTGTATATAGAATTACAGATTGTTTGAATTTGTTAAGCTATCTTGAGGTCTTATGGTAGGTAAATCACTACAGCTTTTATTTTTCTCTTCATTTTCTTTCCTTTCTCTTTTTAGGATTTCTAATGTCCTTGGATTATTTTATATCTCATGTATCTCTTATTAATTCTGTATTTCCAAGTTCTTAATTTACTTTTAATTTGAATTGTTTCCTCTTATTCTCTCTTGAGCTGATTGTTTATTCACTGAGTTCCTTATTTATTTTTTGTGTTTTTCAGTTCCTGAGTTTCTGTTTGGTTCTGTTTCCTTTTTTTAAAAAAATAGCTTTGAAATTCTGTACTAACATGCTCAGTTTTGTCTTTTACCTTTTTGAGTTTAGTAAGCACCATAGTGTACCTCTAAGCTTACACTTCCTGTGAGTGTAAAATTTGATGTCTAGAGTCCTTGTGAGTATCTGTACTTTGTTGTTTTTGCTGGGTTTGTTTGAATATATTCTGGATCCCATGAGCATATTTGTACATGTGCCTAATATATTAGATGTTGACTTTGCAACTGATAGACATTTTGTGTTTTAGAGATGTAGGGAAATAGTATCCTGTAAGAGGTGGATTCTCATTTCAGGGAGAGGTTGTGTTTCTTCCTGGTGTCTGTAGCACCATTCAGTGGGGTAACCTCAGTATTTTTGGGGGATTGATATGATTCGATGCTGTGCTGTGGATCCTGGGAGTCTGCCTGCTCAGATGCTCACCTTTGGCCCTGCATTGTGGCTCTTCAGGGGAGTCTCATTGGTGCCATTGCCCGTTGCGGGGACCTCATTTCCATTTGGATCTTGCTGGTCCAGCTCCACAGCCTCCTGGTTCCCTCATTCAGTTTTCAAGCACCTCTGGCTGAGTCACAGTCTCAGATTCCAGGGTCGTCTTTCGGGTGGCTGGCTGTCCTGTGTCTAGGTCTAGTCATGACTCAGCAAGCATTGGATCTGGAGTCTTCTTTTAGTGTCTTGTTAACTTCCTGCAGCCATCAGGTGGGTATTTCTTATTGTTAACGATTTTTTTTTTTTTTTTTGCTTTTTTTGCTTAAAACTTAAGAGAAATGAACTTTTGGATCTTTTATAAATGTCTATTAGAGAGGAAATTTCATCAAATATTCTGCTTTCCTTCATTTGTGGTGATTATGTGATTGCCAAAACCTCCCTGTTGCTAGACTGCTTTATAATTCATCATGTTTATTTGAAAAGAAACTATTAAAGATTATGTAAACTTAACAATTTTCATTCATTTTTTTTTTCTTTAGTATGTTGCCTATATAATGACGTTGAAGTTAGTAAGCACTTCTATTGTAATCAGAGAAAACAAAAATATTCCTGAAATACTAAAAATCCAGATCATTGGCTTAGGCACCCAAGTATCCCAGCGACCAGGAGCGCAAGCCCTTAAGTAAGTTTTTAAAAACTTATTTCAGTTTTTAACTCTAATAATGATTGTAGGCCAAAATATATGAAGTGTTATTCAGCATAGAAAAGATCGGTACTATCTCTTTTTAAATTTCTTTTACGTATTACAAAATAGTCATTTTTGTGTTCCTCATTATTCTACTCTCCTTCCTTTTCTTCACAAACCTCAGATACCATGTGCTCTATGCTACAAAAACTGTAGGCACAGTTGAGTTTTGATTTTCAGGAAGTGTAAACTGTAGCTGGTAAGATACACAAAAAGCTAGTAATTCGGGAGCTGGGAGCTGTGTAATATGTTAAATGGTCAAAGTGAGGTGGTGGTGTGAAATTAGTACCTTCTGGTTACTGCTGTGCAGGCTCAGCTGTGCAGGAGCCTAACTGAACCCATGAAGGCTTAGGCTGGCTGACAGGAAAGGGCACGAGAAGAAGCAGGGAAGAGGTGAAGGCTGGTGAGGCTGGCATGGGAACAAGCAGATAAATTCTCCCGTTTTGCATGAATTTTTATTCATAAAACAGTGTTCAGAACCGCTACAGCTCCCTGGGGTTGGTGAAAGTGACTTTTCCGGTGGATGAAGAGGTAATGAAAACAGTCACAACAGTGACAGCAGCAGCGGAAACAGATGGCGTGGGTGAATGAACACCAGGCTAAGGAAGTTGAATTTTACTTCTGGGTAATAGGCAGGCCTGATTCTTGGAGGACTGTTTTAAGAAAAAGTTGTATATCAGCTTATTAAATTACTAAGGCTCTTACAACTTTCTCATTCTCTTTGGACTACAGGGTAGAAGCAAAGTTAGAACACTGGTATATCACAGGTCTGAGACAGCAAGGTACCGTGCCATCCCTTGTGGCTTCAATTGGCGATACCGCAACATCCTTGCTTAAAATTGAGTTTGAAACCAATCCAGACAACAGCCCTGCCGACCAGACGCTGATCGTCCAGTCCCAGCCCGTGGAGGTCATCTACGATGCTGTAGGTGCAGGGAGGCTGGGCTCCTTGCTGCGGCTGCCTTGCATTTAGTGTTTGCTTATTTCTCTTCTGTCCTATTTAATGCTCATTAGCAAACTTCAATTTCTGAAGTTTTTTCTGGTTTCAAAAGCAGTACATGTTTTAGTAGTCAATTTTAATTTCTCACATGCTATTGCCATTTTTCTACTTAAAAGTATGTAAGGTTTATCTCTGCTTATGCTGAATGTAAAAACCCTAGTATACCTAAAGAGCAACCTGTGTATGTGCCAGCTAGTGCTGATTAGGAGCGCACTGCTTGCCTACTCTTTGCTCTCCATGTTTGGAACCTAAGCTTGAGGAGTGGGAAGAGAATTCCCAGTGCTGTTTATTTGGGGGCAAGCACTGATGTTGAGATGTTCCGGACAGCACTGCCTTCAGCTGTGTCTGTGCCTTACCCTTCGCTAGCCCTTGCTCCCTCTCTTCTCCACACGCTGCCCCACCCTCCCATACTTCACTGTGGAGGTTAGAGAAGGCTTCCCAGCACACACGAAGACAGTATGCAAACACTCCAGAGTGCACTGTGTTTCTGAACTTCGAAAAATTTTATGATTTTTGTAAAGTACACATAACAAAATTACCATGTTAAGTGTTTTAAAGTAGTGTTAAGTGCTGTCATAGTGTTCTATGGCCAATCTCCAGAATCTTTTTCATCTTACAGAAATCTCTTTTTAAAGTTAACATTCAAGTTTTGTATATAAATAAGGGCTGAACAGTTTTCCTCTTATTTCTTCTCTAAACTTCAAAGTGCAATGAAATCCAATCGCAGTTTTCAAAAGTACTGTTCTAATGACCAATGAGAGGCTAAAGCTAGATGTGATGTCTGTAGTTATTTGCCTATGTCACTGTATCCCCGTAGAATGCACCTGACACTGTAGTGATACGCAAGTGTTGGCAACCTCCCTGGTAAGCTTACTTGGCTGTTCTTTCTCCAGTGGGAGGCGAAGTAGTCCAGAATGGCTTACGATTTCTCATTTCAAAGCCATTAATGTTTTAGAATGAGGCGAAGTCTTAAAAAGTTATAATATTGAAAGAGGTATATATGTATAACTTGGTTGTATTTTTAAATTCTTTTACAGAAAACCATCAATGCAGTGGTTGATTTCTTTCAGTCAAATAGGGGATTGGATCTTGAGCAAATAACATCAGCTACTTTGATGAAGCTGGAAGAAATTAAAGAGAGAACAGCTACTGGTAAAGAATTTGAGTTTCTCCATACACTTGAAAAATGTGTGTTTTTCTCTCAGTGTATTTAAATCAGTGTAGGTTCCTTCAGTAGTGTGGATTGTACAATGGACAGAGCTTACTCAAATGGAAATACAGGGACTGGGGTAATTTAGCTAAATGGTACAGTGCTTATCTAGCAAGTGGAAAGCTTTGGGTTCAGTCCTCAATACCAAATTTTTTTTTTTAAGCCCAATAAAACATAAAAGACAAAAATACCAGGGCAACTCAAGCTGAAACATACTTTCTAGGCTGGGCGAGAAAGAATGATACGGGGTGCAGATGACTCTGCCTGCATTATGTTCAAGGGCCTTGCCCCAGAATGAGCTCGAGCTGGAAACACCCTCCATCTGCTCTGGGGAAGCTGCTGTCCATGCAGTGCAGGACTTTGTGGTTTTCAGGATAGGTGCTTCTGCCTCTAAACTCAAGCCAAGTATATTATCTGATTATTCTCTCTCTGTATAGGACACTAGTACTAGACTCATACTGAGTTTACTGTACTCTGCTGTGATGCGATTATTTTCAATGACTATGTAAGTTTCACCTCAGTTGAGAATCTGATTTATGAAAACTAACCATCTTCCTTAATGCCTTTCAAGTAAATTCCTTAGTCTAGTTAATAGTATGATTATATATTTCAGCCTCACCATTTCCTTTTTTTTTTTTTTTCAGGACTTACACATATTATTGAGACTCGAAAAGTTCTTGATTTAAGGATAAATCTAAAGCCTTCTTATCTAATAGTTCCACAGACAGGTTTCCACCATGAAAAGTCAAATCTTCTCATTTTAGATTTTGGTACATTTCAGGTATGTATATATGCACTTTTGTCTGCCTGTCTTTGACAGGGTTGGTAGCTCACTATCTGATAGCCTGCTCTTTCTTTACATATTTTCTTTATTACATATTTCAGCCTAACCATTTCATCTTCCTTTTTTTTTCCTTCAGGACTTAAACATATTATTGAGATTTGAAAAGTGCTTGATTTAAGGACAAATCTAAAGTCTTTTCTGATAGTTCCACGACAGGTTTCTACCATGAAAAGTGAAACTTCCTCCGACTAAACTAAGACTTTCTTAGCATTTGTCAAGCTTAGCCTAGATTACTCAATATGATTGTGAGTGTAGCTCCCTGATGCTTGCCTAGATTACTCGATATGCATTACATAACTGTTAAACAAGGCACTATTAATCAGTAGGTGATTTCACATTGATGATGGGATTGCTTTTGTCTTTTCCGAATTGGGGAGAGACAGTGTTAGTTTTCATGATTTCTCAAGATTAATTATACAGTGTTGCATGTTGCTTATGTATTTTACTTACAGGAGACTGTAGGTATATATTTGTTTAATTACTGCCAATAACTAAGTAGAACAAAAGAACCCATAGATTTTGGTGTTTGACTTTCATGGAATCCCAACCTCTGGAAGAAAGGTGAAACTTTCAAAAATAAGTCTGGCATTGATCTTTGTTTCCATTGGGAAGGGGGAAAAAGAAGTAGAAGTGGTCACTGATTTTTCAGGGGCTAGTTGTTATCACTGAACAGCGGGGAGAAGGAATGAAGCTCTGCTGTTCCTGGTTCAGGATGCAGGGTGGTGGGAGGGGTGCAGAGCCATAAGAACAGTCTCATTTATTTAGGTTTTGAGAAAACACACAACTAAAATATGTTGATTTGTGTACATTCTGTTGTGTAAAAAAAATCAAAAATTTTTTCTTCATTTTAGCTCAACAGTAAAAATCAAGGTCTACAGAAGACTACTAATTCATCTTTGGAAGAAATAATGGATAAAGCATATGACAAGTTTGATGTTGAAATAAAGAGTGTACAACTACTCTTTGCAAGAGCAGGTATAGTACTTTTAGAATATTGAAATTAGTTTGAATGGCTTATGTCAGATACATGCATGTGTTCATGTATGTATATCAGTGTTGACAAGAATTTTGCACAAATAACTATTGGTGCTTAAGAAAACCATATAGGAACTTATTAGTGCAAATCACTGTCAGTTATAAACTGAAATAGTATTTGCCTATTCATCTTAGGATGGTATTTGAACCCCAGTCCATTCACAAATCTTATTTTTGCAATGTGATCATAAAACAGTTCAGACCCCAAAATGGAAGCTGTGATTGATTCAGGTTCCCCTGTCCTGATGCTTTTTGGAATGTTTCGATGTCGTTTTCCCATGTTGCCTTTATTATTACATATTTTACTTGTCTTTATTGTGGTAGTATTGCATCTTCTACTTTTGTAATAATATATTTGGAGCATCACTAGTCCCAAACTCCTAAACCAAAATAAACATACCTCAGTCCAAAATTTTTTGAGTGCTAACATAATGCCCACATGTGATCTCAAGTGCTAGTCACAGTCAAAGCCAGGTGCATTGAAAATATTATAGGCAGTAATCTGGCTCTCTGTGAAGGGTGGTTTTGACACATCAGTGCCTTTTGTGTTTATATTTGAGTCTCATCCCCAAGGTGAGTCGTTACTTGTATTGAAATACTCCAAAACAAAAAAATCCAAAGTCTGACGTGCTTTTGATCCCATACATTTTGGATAAAGAATACTTAACCTGCAGATAAAGTTTTAAAATGCTAAAGATAGTTTTCCCCAAGACATGGTGTGTTCTTTATTGTGTGAGTAAAGGCTTCAGCTATTTATATTTTCTCCAGTTTTATAGGCAATAAGTATTTATTAAATATCTTTGTATATCACTTTGTGGTAGGTCATTGGAAAAAAGTACAGGCGTAATTACTGAGTACAGTGTATAATCTAGTAAGAGTGAATTTTTTGTATATTAAGAGCCTGTTACTTCCTTTAAGGCAAATACACAAACCATTAAAAATGCCCTTTTTGGGCATGTATGTACAAACAATTGAAGTACAAGTGACAAAACATGCTCCATCATTGCCATCAGTGAAGATGTGTACAAGACTGTTAGCCATTGGGAAATCTATCTTTAAAATTTTCTTTTCTTGAAAACATGATTATCACACTTTTTTTTTTTTGGTACCAGGGATCAGACTCACGACTTTGCACTTGTCAGGCAGGTGCTTATGCCACTGAGCTAAATCCCCAGCCCACTATCACACATTTTTATAATAAAATCTTGTGTGACAAAACTTTTTCTCTGCCATCATGTGACACAAGTGTAATTATTGCTCTTAGGAATTCTATTAACCTCACCTCCACCCTTTCCTGCTTTTTTCTTGCTTTTCACCATAACTATCTATCTTGATCACTAACTCTGGACTTGAGGTAATTCCTGTTTTTTCCCCCCCTGCTTATTTTGAAATGCAAGCATTGTCATATAAACATTTTCAAAGTATATAGAATTCTCTTTATATCGCAGTCTCTGTGAGCCTGTATTTAAAATACAGGTACTGTAGCTCCATGGTATAGTGCTTGCCTAGCATGTGTGAAGTCCTCAGTTTGATCCCCAGTACTGCAAAAACATCTTGTATACTGAAAGAATTAGAAGTGGGCATTGACTCTATCCCTTCACTGTTTTCTACTAAGAGCAGTTTTCTGCAGAATACTTGATAACGCGTTAAAAGTAATTTATTTTAAATTCTGTTTTTAAAGGGGAAAACTGGAAGAAGTGTCGATTTCGGCATCCATCCACTATGCATATATTGCAGCCCATGGATATTCATGTGGAGCTAGCCAGGGCGATGGTAGAGAAAGACATTAGAATGGCCAGGTAATGCATGAGTTTCTGTTTTAGAAGCCAGTAAAATGAATGCTATCCATATCAGCTACTGGGTAGATTTCTGTGGGAGATAGGAAATTAAAATACATCTTAAAGAAAATGTTTATTTGAATTATATGTAACCTTTTGAGAAGTCTTATCTAGACTTTTAGATAGTATAAAATTTGGTGATCTGTGTTTTTGAATGGCTCCAATTCAACGTTCATTATTAATGAAGTAAAAGCCCCCCAAAAGGACAGGCATGTTTCATCATGAAACTATCTGAAATCTTGTAAAAAATCTAACGGGATAAAAATTAAAACTGAATTTTGATCAGTTAAACTGCCCTTTAGAAAAACGTTTTTTGTTGAAGTATGACTGGCATTCAGTAGGCTGAGTCACTGCAAGTTGTATGATTTGGTAAGTTTTGACACACGTGTATCTCCATGAAAGCTTCACAGGCAAGTAATGAACATATCCATCACCTCCAAAAGTTTCCTTGAACTGTTGTATTTCTTCCTTTCCTTCCCTGTCTAATTCTTTTCCCCTGCAACCAATCCCTCGACAACATTGTCTGTTTTCTGATACTGGATTTATTAGAACTCTCTAGAATTTTACATAAATGAAATCATAGATTTTTAATTTTTTGTTTGATCTCTTTCAGCATAATTAGTGATTCATTCATGCTGATGCATGTATGAGCAATTCCTTCATGCCCTTTACCAGACAGATGTTAAATCAACCTGTCTTACTAGATAAACCTTACTTGGTAATAATCTTTCAAAATATCATGGGGCATAATTTGCAAAAATTTTGTTAGGAAGTGTTATATCTGTGTTCATGAGGGATATTGATCCATGCTTTTTTTGTTTGTTTTTGTTTTGTTTTGATAACAGGGTAATATTGGCCAGGTGGGAAATGTTACATAGAAATCGGTTTGGTTTTCTTTCTTTCTTTCTTTCTTTCTTTCTTTCTTTCTTTCTTTCTTTCTTTCTCTCTTTCTCTCTTTCTCTCTTTCTCTCTTTCTCTCTTTCTCTCTTTCTCTCTTTCTCTCTTTCTCTCTTTCTCTCTTTCTCTCTTTCTCTCTTTCTCTCTCTCTCTCTCTCTCTTTCTTTCTTTCTTTCTCTCTCTCTCTCTCTCTCTCTCTCTCTCTCTTTCTTTCTTTCTTTCTTTCTTTCAGTTTGGTACAATTTTAAAATCTTTTTTTAAACAGGAAGAAGTATCTATATCATATCCATCAGCTGCATGTTTCTTACAGCCATGGGTATTCATGGGGAGTTGGCCAAGGGGACATTAGAAAGAGACATTAGAATGGCCATCAGCACTTGGAGTTTTTTTTGTTTTGTTTTGTTTTGTTTTGTTTTGTTTTTGTAGACCTTAAACTGTAAATTTAGTTTATTATAGAGATTCACATGTATTCAGATTGTTTTTAATAATCCTTTGAGTGTTGCAAATATTTTGCATGATTTTAAGAAATTTATCTTTGTTGTTTGGCTTATTAGCATAAAATTTGTCTAATACACTAGTAATCTGTAGTCATATCATCTCTCTCAATTCTGGTATTAGTAATTTGAGTTTTCTCTTTTTTTTTTCCTACCAATCTGACTAGAGGTTTATCAATTTTCTTAATCTTCCTTTTATTTTCAAATATTTTCTCAAGTTGGTTTCTGTTTTTGCCCTTTTTCTTGGTTCTCATTTCTGACCTGATGTTTACTACTGTTCTTTTTTCCTATGTATTTGAGTTTCGTTGCCTTTTCATTCCTAGTTTCTTGAGGTAGAAGTCGAGGTGATTTATTTGAGCCTTTTTGCTCAAGTGGGCATTTAGTGCTGGGAATTTCCCTCTAAACGCTGCTTCCCTTATCCTAATCCTAATAACCCACCCGGCAGTTAGGGATCTGTAAGCTTGGGTTATTCGCAGCCCAGCCAGAAAGCCAGGGGCAACTTAAAAGAGCTTTATGGCGGTGAGTGGCTGCACAGAGTAACGGAGACAGGGGACTGGGGCAGGAGCAGGGAGCAGCTGTGGGGCCAGTGGCTGAGGACTGCAGGCCTGTGACACAGTGTGAACAGATGGCCTCAGGGTACTTACATTGCAGTCAGGGGATGTGAGATAAGCTAGTGTATCCCTATGTGATTTGTGAAGTGCTCCCAAGAGCTGCAGCAAATAGACAAGAAGATAGTAACAGGATAGATGTTCTTTTCTACTAATGATGAGAAATCTTCGATATTTGGAAATAAAGTATACATGGTGGTTTTGGTTTTTAAAAGTAGAGAATTATGTTTAATAGGACTTCTATAAAATCCTTAAAAATTTGGCTGCTTAAAAAAGAATACCTGGAAATTAAATTACCAGGTATCCTTAATTAAGTTACCTGGAAACCTGATTTAGAATCCCAACTGGCTGACAGTGTTGTCAGCACAAGCCAGGGATTGGATTAGAACTTGTCTACAGTAACCCCGACTACAACTTCTTCCCCTCTGCAGTACTGATGGAGAGGCTCATCCTGAAATCTTATGGCTGACTTGTGTTTTTAGATTTAAAGCATCAGGAGAACTTCCTTTGATGCATGTGAGAATTTCAGACCAGAAGATGAAAGATGTGCTGTGTTTGATTAACAGTATACCTTTGCCACAGAAATCATCAACACAGTCGCCAGAGAGACAGGTAATGGGTATGACACAAATGCTAAATCTCCTGTTTTCAGACAACTGCTGTTATAGAGTAGAGGCAGGAGGGCAGTTTTAGGGCAAGCTTTGTGATCAAAAGAACCAAAAATAGAGGAAAAGAAAATATAATAGAAAACATACTTTAAGTAACATTAGAAATACAAATCATCTTTAAAATGTCGCAAATAAAATAATTGGGATAAAATTTCCTTATGTGTCGGACTTTAAAAGTTCTGAGTCACTTTAATTGAAATGATTTTTATAGCATAAAAGACATGTTATTCCAGGCCTGGTGGCACATGCCTGTAATTCCAGCACTTGAGAGGCAGAAGGAGGATCACTGAGTTCAAGCCCAGTTTGGACTACATAATGCGATCAAGGCCAGCGGGAACTACTAGTGAAACCATCTGTCTCTTTCCCTCTTCCTCTCTTTCTCTCGTCTTCTCTTCCTCTCTTCCTCCTCTCCTCTCCTCTCCTCTCCTCTCC